>JAHUXG010009306.1:0-238960 GCA_020740815.1 Sciurus niger
TTTTCTCATATTGGTCAGATGTCAATGGGACTCTGAGATATTGCAGATTTACTCTATTGGCTTATAGTGTCCCTGTAGATTTCCAGTGTATCACCTCCCAGCCTGCAGTAGCCTGAAGTCTTGGAGAAACTTGATAATGCAGAGCTTCCAAAGAAAGCTGCCCCTAGCCTGCTACTGATTCAGGGCTTGGAGCTGGCTCTGTGTGGAAAGGCTCTCACTGGGGGGCCTGCTCTGAGAAGCTGGCCATGTGGGAGGAGTCCACCGCTGGAGTGAGCAGGGCTACCTTGGGAAGACTCTAGCTGCCTTGTCCTGCTCTGATAAGCCGCCCCTATCCGTGCCTGCCACCCAGGTCGAGCTTCACCCGGTGGGGTAGACTCACCCCATGGTTCTATTTTAGTCTGAGTCTCTCAATGCCTCCCCTTCCTGAATCCTGGGTTCTGGAGCGACTGCAGATGCAGTCACCCTCTAGTCGGCCTTCTTGGATCACTAAACTTGCAGATATTATTTTTATAGTTCCAAATTACTGTGCAAAGTGAGGACTACAAGTATTAAAACTTCCAAGTATGCAAATAAATAAACTAGCTGGAATATAATATTGGTAAAATGCAAATAAATTTTATGTATGAAGAAACACTTTGAAGTATTATAAGAAAGGGAGACAAATAAAAGAGAATGTATTCATTTTAACTGTATTCATAACTTCCTCAATTATGACATAAACAAAATTAAAAGACAGCAAACTAGAAATACATATTTATAGCATATGTGTAATACAAAGTCTTAATAACCAAGATAAAGGACTAAAAAGGAAATGACAAAGATGTCAAGTAATAAATGGGATATCAGAGGAAAAAAAATCTATAAAAAAAGATCATGCATGCAAGTAACTAAAATATACTTTAGCTTGTACAAATTCAAAGAAATTAATCACAAAGCAAGAAGTTCATTTGTTTTACCTGGGGGTTAAAACTTGGAGCTATTAAATTTGGGAATTAGTTATTCATAATAAAATCTGAATGATCAGAAAAGTATGAGAACACTGGCATACCCATGAGCAGTACTTCAGAGACTGCAAATTAGTACAATTTTTTTTAGAGAGAAATTTGTCAATGTATGACAAAAGTTTCAAAACTATATTTCTTATGACCCAATTTCAATTCCAGAAATTTTACTTTAAGAAGTAATTATGAGTTTATATAAAAACTAATACAAAAGGATGGTCATTTTTATGTTACTGAGAGAATAAAATGAATAATTTCAATATTCAATGAGAGAAAAATAAGTCACTTAATGAAATGTGATTCATTCAGTAAAATTCATGGGAGTTCACAAATTCTTTTCTTTACATATGCCTATATGCAATAACATGGAGAACATAAGTTCTGTAACTCCTCCCTAAGAGAATATTGCAATTTGTTGGAAGAAACTGATTAAAAAAATACTTAAGGTTAAAAAGTAACTAGAAGGCAGTATGCAAAGACAACTTGTGGGAAAGGACCTGTTTTGTAAATATTGTTGTGTTTGCTTTTAATCCCCTTCATTGCAAACTGTTTAGTTAGCTTTTGCACAACAGTGACCAAAATACCCCACAAGGACAATTTGGGAAATAGAAAGTTCATTTGGGCTCATGATTTCAGAGGTCTCAGTCCTAGACAGCTGATTCTGTTGCTCTGAGCCCAAGGTGATACAGCACATCCTGGAAGAAGGGCTTAGCAGAGGAGAACAGCTGAGCTTAGGAAGCAGAGAAAGAGGGTAGGGGAAAGGGGCCACCTGGAAGGGCAGGGGAAGCCCCTACTGACCCAGCTCCTCGACTCTCTACGGTTACCACCCAGTCCATTCAAAGTAGGATGGACCAATGAGGTTACAGCTCTTATAATTCTATAATTTCACCCCTGAGTATTCTTATTAACTACAAAGTTTTTTGCTAAATAATAAGTTTATTATTTAGATGACTGATTTGTATAACAAACATATATCAATGCCTTAAAATATCCTAACACTGGTTTATATACAAAAAAACTTATCCAAGTCTCATAATGAACACATATATAAGATAAGTAGAAGTATTTTATTCATTCTATCCCACACAGTGAAGTTAAGTAATTATTCCAGGGATAGCTAGTTAGCACCTGGCTAAAAACTTGAACAAGGAGATATAACTAAGGCCCAGAGGGAGATATAATCCATCGCCTCTTATGCCACATTGTAAAGTAAAATTGATCTACTTATTTACATTTGTGCAATAGATATTGAGCATCTTATCTGGAAAGTGCAAAAACAGTGCACTACTAGTAAAGACAGGAGAATTCAGACTTGACTGATGAGAAAAGTTATTAGAGTCTGATGTGAGTTACTCACCAGAAACTCATATCTCTGTCCTACACCATTTTTGGTATTCTTGAGATTTCCACCTTCATCACCATTGAGTATAATTGGATTCATGGGGAAAGCAAAGTCAAGACCAAAATGTGTTTCAATGGGCTAGTTGTCAATGTCCCTCATAAATTATGCCTGAGATAAGACATCAAATCAACCTTGTTAAAGGAATACATTCTATAAAATAAGGGACTTTTTTATTAATTTATTTGTTTTTATTTATTTATTTTTCCTAACTTCATTATGTTCTCAGTTCATGACACATATTGATCTAGGCAAGACTCATTTTTTGTTTTAATTTTTTAAAATTCCTCTTTGTTCCAATTCCCTACTCCTATTTCTTTACCTAAGAAAAATGTCAACCATTTAAACACACACACACACACACACACACACACCTTTTTCATATCTAAACAGTCTTGTAAAATATTTATTTTGAATATGCATTTTTTATTTTTTTCACTCCATGTCATGTTATGATATACCTAAGTCACTGCCTGCATATCTCACTCACTGCTTCGTACTAAATATGTCACAATATCCATTCAGGATATATTTTAACTTCAAGGGCTATTTTCCACTTGAAGCTCTAAACAAAAATAAAAAGCAACTCAACTACACTAAGTCAACATATCAAAAGGAAAATTTTTTTATGCAAATTAAGCAAATCTCTGCTGTGGCCTTTAGCTTTTTTATGTGATATGCTAAAATTTAAATGTTACTATTTAGTATTTGTTTTTGGAGAATTAAAATAGTCATCAAATGTTTTCACTTATTTTCACCCCAGATTATGATTCATTCTTCTTCTATCATGAAAGGTTCTAGGACCATATCTGTTTATGTATTATTTTACAGATATTCATGAAAATGTCATATTGGAAAGTTATTTGAAGAATTACACATCAAAATTACAACCAGACTAAAAACCCCAGATATATTAAAGATTCTAGAAAATCAGTTTACAAGAATAAATAATTTAACTTCAGTACATTTTGAAATTAGGTCTAGGTAGAAAAAATTAGCTGAGTGAACCCACTCTATAAAGTGTTCTTATATAGAAATCAAAGACCAATAAACTTAATCTGAAAATTTAAATGATTAAAAGAAAGTTAATTTCAATGAACTTTAGAAGATTAGTCTCCAACATCATTTTAAAACAAGTTGGAAAAAAGTCCCTAATCATATGTGATAAGAATAACTTTTTGTAATTTTTCATTTTTACTTTCTATTATATATATATTAAAAAAACTATTTAAAGGCATTAAAAAATTGATTACTAACAAATTAAAAAAATAGTTGTAGTCCCAGGATTAAAGGTTATTGAACTGTCCAGATTGTGGGTCCTAAGATGATGTAAAATACTACCTTTGTTCTGGCCTAGGCTCATTGTGCATGTGGGAAAGGCTTGAAGATATTTTGGGTCACTGCCTAGTTAGCAATATCATCAACAAGATTTTTAGGATTTTAAGAGGAAGAATAAAAAACCAACTGAACTTGGGAAAAAGAGAATACATAATTTTTGGAAACATATTAATGATAAAAAAAAACATGCTCACAAAATGAATTTAAAATACACATAAGCAAAGCGCTCCATATGATGCCTTGACTTGAGGTAGTGCTAACCCATCCATATCATAATTTTATTTGTTACTGTTTTTCCTGGTTAAAAAAAATGGCTTAAAATTTTTTGAAACCAGTAGTTAAATAGAAGCATGGGACCACATGGAAATGAAAAGATAACATGAATTTAAATGATTTGTGCCATACTTTCATAAAGCAGTTCTTTCTGAAGCTGATACCTACACAGTAATTAACTTTCTCATAGCACTAATGTGCACTATTCAGTTATTTTATAGTCTGGCACTATAGGCCCAAGCACTATAATCAGGATCAGAAGAACAAATCAAGATTGACTTCTCTTACAGTGCCGGAAATCTAGAAGAAAAGGCAATATGTGAATATAAAATAAGAAGATATGAAATATTTGGCTCAAATTTGTATAGCATTCTTCTTGAAATAGTATTTATCCAATGCAATTCAGGAAAATCACACCTGGATGAACTGCTAGGAGAGGATTTCTAGGAAGAGGACATACTAGAGTTGCATGAATGGTTTTATGTCAGCTAATGTGTAGTATGATACACTAAGATCAGTTACCTCCACAGGGAGATATAATGAAGGACAGTGCCAAAGGTGCTAGTAGGCCTAATTGCTATCCTTGGCTCCGCTGCTGGGGTGTTATATTGGACACATCTTTACTTTTTACCAAACCTCATTTTCTAGTCAAAACAATAGGAAAATAAAGTTCTGTGCTGTGCTGCCTTGATTTGTGATTAAAAGGAATTGCATTGATCCAAGTAACTTGATGGTAAGTTTGTATCACTACTTCTTAGAATTATTTTTTGATAAATTGACATAAATATATATATACATATATATATAGATGCAGTTTGCATACTCATTGGGAAATTCTGTATGTATGATATTATTAATAATCAAACAGTAACCTAGAGGTAAAATCCTAAATGGAATATGTTAAGCTATTTTTCACTCTAGTGAATATAACATGAAGAAAAATATTTTCTGGATTTTAAAGTCAGATTTTGTGAATCGTAATCCCAGCTTCACCAACACGTGCTCTGAGGCCAGTGACATCTTGCTCAGTTGTACTGTGGAATCCCTTCCTGTAGAGTTAAATAGTGGCTTTATCTCACAGCACTGTGAAAATTACTTCTAAAGTGCTTAGCATACAATCTGTCATTACAGTAATTGCTCAATCATGAGTAATGACTTTGTCCTTTGTTGATCTACTGAATATATGTATACCCAATTAGTTAAAGAAAAGATGAGGAGAGTAAGAGACATCTCCTTACGATCATTTTAGAGTATATTCAGTGAATAAATACTGTTTTGGGAAGGATACTATAAAAGTCAGAGCAAAAGGTGAGGCATATTAACATAAATTTACAGTGAGAAGGGAGGTGAAATGCTGCTCAACTTATGATGTGTTTATGTCCCTATAAACCCATCCAAAACTAAAGTATCGTAAGTAAAAAAATGCATTTAGTACATAACCTGTACACTGTAGAGTATCAATCCTGTGGTGGACTGGGAGCTTCAACCCACTGCCACTGCCCAGCATCATAAGAGAATTTTTTTTTAATCTCATATTATTAGCCCAGGAAAAGATCAAAATTTAAAAATTAATGTTATACAGAATATGTATCTCTTTCATACCATCATAAAGTTAAAAACTTCTCAAACCATTGTAAATCAGGGACCATAAATATAGGAGAAAATAAAAGATGTTTTCTAAGGAAGCAAACAGACTACTCCCAAATAAAAATTTAATATAAGCTGGGCTGAGCTTACAGTTTAGTGGTAGAGCATTTGACTAGCATGAACAAAGGCCTGGGTTCCTTCTTCAACAGTAACAACCACTACCACTAAAATCACTGAAACACTGCATCCTGGGGGTTGGTCCTCAAGTTTGCAGATGGGAAATGTGAGGCATCTTAGTAACAAGTTAACTCAGGCTTATCAGTCATCCTAATTGAAGTTTCTCAAGTAGGGTTTCACATTGAACCACAGAAAATAGAAAATGTTTTGGGTGATTATCTTCTTAATTGTTTCCATCAGTACCATTTTAAAGGTATAGGAGAGAAGTTAGTTCATAAATTTGAATGGATGTCTTAGGGCGTCAGGGCTTAATTCTCATGATATCCCAAAGTAGAGAACTAGAGAGCACCTGGGCATGTTGAAACATGCCTGTAGTCCCAGTGACTTGGGAGGCTAAAGTAAGAAAATAGTTATGTTTGAGACTAGCCTCAGCAATTTAGCAATACCCTGTCTCAAAATTTACAAAAAAGAAAATTTTTAAAAAGGCTGGGGATATAACTGAGGGACAGAGTACCTCTGTGCTCAATCCCAAAAACCACAAAAATCATAACAATATATAACATACATATATAAACACATGTACGTGTATTTACATGTATACATATATACATATATCTATATGTATTTATCTAAATGCCTATTTATATATCATATGCCTATATATGTATATTTCCTTTTTCTCTATTTCTTCACTTCTTTATTTTTTCCTTCCTTTCATTCTTCTTTCTCTCCAGAAAAGAGAGAAAAACAGCTATCTATTTACAGCAAAAACTATTGCTATTGAGTTTCACTGAGACTGTGCAGCATCTTTAGTCCTGCCAAAAGACACATATGAAGGACAGTTATATTCAGACAGACTTGTTGGAACATAAAGTATCCATCATTGAGTCTGAGGACCTGATTTACTTCTCTCCTCAACAGAGACAGACTTCCTGCAAAAACTAGAAAATCACTTGTGGTAATTCCACATTCTCCTTCTTCTGAATCTGGAGAATAATGCCATTTTTTGGTTCCCTGTTTTTCTCTGTTCAGTGATTTCCTGAATTCTTCTCTTCTGATGGATGCAGCCTCTCTTCAGATATCTCCCATACATAGAATTATGCTGAAAATGTGTTGCACTTAACTCCCTAGGTCATACAGCTTTATGTTTTAAGGAAGGAGATTCTTTTCCCAGAAGCTTAAAATATATTTAAATCTCTAATTGCATATCACATATTAGATGTCATCTTTGCTGATACATTTCAAACATTTCACCAGTCCCCTTACACTTTTCTCTCCCTTCACAATGGGACACAGTGTTGAGAAGCTTAGGCCTAATGAGCATCCATTTGAGTTACAATCTTCTCTTACTTTCAGCTCTCTAATGAGTTCCACCTTTGTCCTGGGCATAGCAAGGTTATGAGACCGGTATTTCTCATCATTAGAATCAGAACTCTCATTTTCTGTTTTTATTACTCATTTTAATAAAACAAAAAAGAAAAAATGCAATATAACTATGGCTTTAAGTGTCTCATGAGCAGAATTGTCCTTTATTCCAAAGACATGAAAGAGGAACTGTTCTGTTTGCAGTGCAGTTAGAGACAAGAAACCCACTTGCCTGCCCCCTCCTCTCCTCCTGTCTTGGCAGCAAAGGAATTCTGAAGGTATATCACCATCTATTAAGTCTAAAAATATCACTGAAAATGTAGATGAGAAGTGCACATGTTTAGATGGGTAGATGAGATAGGTAAATGCTTGGTCTGTAGTGCAGTCTATCAGGTCCCCCTTTGATGCCACAATCAATTAACACAAATTTTTTGGCTTAAATAACACAGTTATTATCTTGTGTTTTGTTATGCAAAATGTCCAATGCAGGTCTCACTGGGCAGATCAAAGGGACAACTGGGCTTCACTCTCAACTGTCAAGATTCTTGAGTTCTGATTCTTTTTCCTTGCTCATTTCTGTTCTTGGCACAATTAAATTTCTGGTTGTCACAGGATGTAGATTCCCATTTTCTTGTTTGCTGTCAGACGAGGTGTTTGCAGCTTCCATAAGTCACTTGGGTTCCTTGACTGATGGTCTCCTTTCTCCACCTTCAAAGTTATCCGTGGAGTAGAGTCTTGCTCACACTTCATATCTCTCCTCTGTCTTTTCCTCTTCACCTTTCTAACTTATTCAGATAGTTTCTTCTCTTTTAAAGTATCTGGTGATAAGATTGAGCCAACCAGATCATCCAGGATAACCTCCCACCTCAAAGTCTGCTGCAGGATCACATCTAAACACAAGTTTTTCATGTAAGATAACATGTTCACAGACTCCAGGGATTCCAGGGTGAACATCTTTAGGATTGGAGAATGCTGTCATTACTTAAGATTTGCAGTTGGTGTCTTTATTTGTGTCTGTTTCTAAAGTGAAGGTCTGTACCAACAGGCAATGTTACCAAGACATGACTTGACTAACTATTCTGTAGTATTTAAAAGTCTTCTTAAATCAGTTTAGTTCATGTCCTGTATATCATTTCAACTACTGAGAAGGTTGAACCTGCCCCCTTTTTAAATTAATTATGTGCTGGTTTTTATTTAATTCCTGGGGAGAAATTCATGTCACTTTTTCCAGTATCTTAATTGAATATAAATAGAAGAAATTCAAAATTGCCCTATGTATTTTCAGCAAATAGAGAAGGTTGTATTTTGATCATGAATTGTCAGATTGAACTATAATAGACTATTAATAGGTTTGCAACAATTTGATCATTAATACTCTCTCTCTCTCACATACACACACACACACACACACACACACACACACATATATACAAACATGGAGACTTACTAATGTGATAAAACTGACCCAGAGCCAAGTTACCCAAAGGGCTGAATATACTGAAGGATCAAATTTTGACATGCTTATCTGAATCTAATTGAAAATTTAGATCCCTATATAGTAATTTATCCTTAAGTTCTAAGTCATCGTATTTCATCTGTTATTTATGACCTCATTTAGATTTCAGGGAAAAAAATCCAATACTTCAGGACACATCTTGATTTATACTTTACCTTTAAGATCTGGTTACTCTGTGAGCCAAGAACACAACATTTATTCATGTGCACAGAAACTACAAACCACTAGCAAAGGTGAAAGCACTCACAGGATGAAAACAGAGTTATGGGTCTAACCTTGGCATCTGATAGTGATTTGAACAGTGATGAAAATGACACTACTTCTTCTGATAGTTCCAGAGCAGAATCTTTCCATGACATCATGGCTTCTGGACAGCGACTTCCCAGGGCATTGTGAGTAGCAAAGAACAATAGGAATACTGATAGCTATTGTGGGGTGACTTTCATTAACTCTAGTTACTGGAGACTGGTGTGATTGCTGCCCAAAGCAGAACTTCTAAAATATCCAGCAGTAGAACACTGCACATAACTAATGAACTAGGAAGAGAGAGAAAAATTGAAAGTTTTTTCTCTCTCTCACTTGGGATACAAAGGGCAATAAGGCAGCTACCAGCAAAAAGTCTAGAGGCACAAATCCAACAATACAGAGAGAATTTAAAAGGTGCATTTCAAAATGGTAGATACATAATATGTTTTCTTTGCATTCTCTTGAGGTCAGGCTATTTCTCAAATGCCAATTCCCATCACAATTGGCACCTTTGGCACTTCTGAAATGCTCAGTATTTTGCAGTCAGCTTGGGAATTTATATGTTCAGGAACCAAGAACTGAAAGAATGCTAGTGTCCAGGTCAGCGACTGCCAATCACCATTTCCCATTCCACAGGGATTTGCTCAAAGGAGACTAGCGCTTCAGGTCTCCTTTAGGGAAGTTTCCCTCTCATTGCGAGAGTAAGTCCAAGTAGATTTTCAACTAACCCCTAAAATCCTGTCAAGCACTCTGGAAAGAAAATAATAGCACATTTCTGAAAATAAAAAATATGCATAAATAATAGCATTACATATGGTAAAGCAACAGAACTTTCTGAAGATAAAAGAATCATACTATATGTGTTTGGAAATATCACATTTCAAAAGCATCCTATGGTATGATTTTAATGAGTCTAAAAAATAAATCAAGTCCATTAGTGAATTATTGTTTTATTTAAAGATTTCAATTCATCTGTGAATGACAAAAATGGCTAAACAATCTCCCAGTCTCAAAGGGTCAAATTCACAAATTTGCCTCATGACAAATGCATTTTTTGGAATAACTAAATCAAAGTGTCATGACTTAAAAAGGAAAAATAACAAGCTCACTGGTAAATTTATATTTGGTGTTAGAGGAATGGGCTATGTGGATGATCTTTGTTGAAACTAAAAATCATTTCAAAATATCAAATCTACCATCAGTACAAATTGAGAATGAAGGAATAATTATTAAAAATCCAACCGGCTATTAATTTCCATTCCACTCAAGAATAATTCTCACATTCTAATGTGAGAAAAAAATTTAAATTAGGCTATGCTAGAGGAATTATAAACAGCAGGCAACATCAGCATTTAGACTAGTAGGGTTTTTTTTTTTTTTTTTTTCCTTAAGAAATAACACTGAGCACCAGCTACAACTCTATCAAGACAGGCACCTGGAGGTGAGCATACATATACCAGCCAATTTCATGAGCAGCTGGAAGGTCTGAAATTTCCATGCCCTTTGTATTTTTTTAACAGACATAATTGCTTACTACAGTGCACAGCTGTGGAGAAGAAATGAGACTCTTTTTAGTTGTGCAAACTTAAACTGACATGTTTGTGAGATCCCAAACTCTCCCAACTCTTGAAATAGTATTGAAAGGCCCTCATATCTAAGAATAATCTATTTGGCTTACAAAGTTTGCGTGAAAGCTGCATACAAATTCTTTGTATTTTTATTGCTTCCACAGGTTTTTCTCTTCCCCATTACAGGTTAAGAGGGCATAAGTATGTGCTGGCAGTAAATACTTGCAGCATAATTTGTGTTTGCATTCCCTCACAAATAAATATTCCCTTGAAGACCAACGGAGTAGAAAGGACAGGCAGAATGCATTACACTTATTTAGCTTCATTGCATCATTTTATTTAGGGCACCAAGCTGATCCCCTTAGTGTGGCTATAATTTCTTCTGATCTTACACAGTGTACATTGGGTTAATGAGGTCAAGTCTATCCCTATATGCTGCCCTAAACCCATGCCATCTCTTAATAAAATGTAATCCTCAAGTGACAACAGGGGAAAAGAAAACAAATTCATATTGATCAGACTGAAATCTGAGAACATTCTAGATTTCCTTTTTCCTCATGCTCCACATTTGATTTTATGATTAAAAAAAAATTCTCTCAGCTTGACTTTCCAGCATCTCCTTCAGCCCCAGCTGCTTTAAATGATTTAAGTCATCATTCCTCACCTGGTTTACAAAAATGATCAAACTGATTCCTCTCTTTCGCTCTCGGTATTCATTCTATCATCTATACTGACACCACTGTGACGTGTCGAAAGAACATATTTAATATGCTTTTTTTTATCTCTCTTGTTTAAGTCCTTTGATTGCTTGGTTAATTCCTTGCATGTTCACATGGACAGGCCCTCTGCTAGTGTTTTTTAATGTTCTTGGGCAAGTAAAACCTACATCCAGTAACATGAGTTAAGCACCATATCCTAAGTTGCTGGGACTTAGAATCTTCATGAGGAAGAACTTTTCTACAGCAGAAATTTAGACCTATGCAAATACATTTGATAGGTTGTGAGACCTTATATAAATCTGATTTCAGGAAATAAAATATTTAATCCTTAGGAAAAAGTCTTCAAGAGAAAAGGTAATTTATCAAGGCAGATTCTCCACAACAGCTAGCATCTATAAGCTGATTTTAAAGATGACTTGTGAAGCTTGAGTTCACTCACTCCAACTGTGGGCTCCATCCTCAAATCCTCTGTGCACTCTGAGATGAGTGCCCTGAAAGAAAACCCTGATATAATTATGCTAGGATGAAGCTCGGAAACTCTAAGCTAGGCATCTTCCTTTCTTAGACAAGCACTTGGAGAAAGACTTCCTTTACCAATCAGAGAAAAGTAGTCATTAGGGCTGAGGGGATTTGCAGTGAGAGAGTGCTTGCCTCTCATGTGTGAGGCCCTGCATTGATCCCCAGCTCTGGGGCAGGGTGGTAGTGTGCAGTTTGAGATGAGTAGAATTGCTGGTAAGGAAATCTACAGGTAGAAGTGGAGAGAATAGTTATCTCTGATATTTTGAATCCAGATTTAAAACCTAAAGTCAGCAATTGTGAACACAGATCACTTTCAGACACATGAAATTCCCTGGAATCCAGGAATGCAAAAAGATTCAACCAAAATTCACAGATGGTCATTTGGGAAGCATGCTTGTGTCTTATGGCCATTTTTGAGACTTTCTAAAGAGACACAATGAAAGGGATGAACTTTGGGTATAAGTTACTAACACCACAATCTTACTCATGTCAGTTAGGATTTGCATTAGTTAATTGGACTGAAAGTAGCAAAAGGTACAACTCAATATGGCTTAAACAGCTAAGGTACTCTTATCTCATAACAGGAGTCAAGAAATAGGTTGGTTCCAGTGTTGCTAATTCAGGGCTCAGCAACATGCTCAAGGTCATAGATTCTGTGTACCTTTTACCTCACCCAATTTCAGAATGCTGCCTCAAACCTTTGGCTCTTTCTTCACTTGGGTAAAGTAGTTGCAAATGTCACAATCATCTTCTAAATATGGGTAAGATTCCTCTTTAAGATCTGAGACACGTTCTTATTTAAAAGTACACATCATTCTTCATGTCTCCTTGGATAGGTTAGGTTTATATACATACCCAGAACTAGTTGCTAGCAATGAGAACTAAAACACCAGGATAGATTTAAACACATTTTGACTCATCACAAAAGAACTTGGAGGTCTTGTTATCTAATGCAATGGGATAGAATTGTAATTCATTAAGGACAATTAGTGTCTGCTATAGCTAGAGGTCACAAACTTTGTTATCACGGTTAGTACTTTGCAAATTGATGATTCTGACTCAGTACATCCTGAGTGGGGCCCATGTTTGCTTTGTAACAATCTCTCAAAGTGATGCCATTGCTATGGGTTCATGGGCCACACTGTAAATAGCAAATGTAAACGTGGTATTAAAATAATTTTTTGTTTCAATGACTTTAACAACCTTCATAATACTTAGAATGTTTCAGATCCATGTTCTTCAGGAGATCAAATTTTGTCACCCAATTCTCATTGCTCACCATAACTTAAACACGTTGTACTCCAATATTGCTATGTTACATAGCACAGAGTTGTAAAATTTAATTCCCTATGACTTCTTGCCCTCACATTTATTATTTCTTCTGTTTATGATGTAGCTTCTCATTCCCTTCTCCTTATTTTGTTTCTTCCCCTGGCTAAATAAGTTAGTTTTGGCAGATTTCTCTAAACCCAACTCTTCATACTCTCTTTTTTTCCTTCCTCTTTTGAGTTCAGATCTCTAAAATACTGCAAACCACACTGCAATAGAATTATTTTTTTACCTTTCTACCTCCTTCATTTAAGAGTGGATTCTCAGTAGCAATGATATTCTAAATATGTCATGGTTAATTGATGTCTGTTAAAGAGTAATTGACTTAGCAAAAGTGTATTTTATACATTACTTAATCCCTCAAATACTGTATTTCTTTCTTACCTATCTAGCTACAGAAGATTCAGCCACCACCCAATGAACAGGAGGACTGGAGTCCCACCATGTCATTATATACAAATCCTGGAGATTATTTGCTTTGCACTTACTTCTCACTCTTTTTCTTTCTTTCCTGTTTTTTTTTTTTTTTTTCTTTTCTACTTTTTGAGTGAGTAGAGGGGGATTGGGGATAAAACTCAATTCTCATGAATACTATAAAAGTGTTGTTTGACTAAACCATATGCCCCCAGTCCTTTTACTTTCTTAATTTTGTTCTATTATCAATAATGTACTGAGTATTCAATATATATTTTATAAAAAATAAGTTCATGTTTACCTTAAAGATTCTTGGAATCTACTAAGAGAATGAAAATACAGGCATTATACAGATCAAGTGCATTTCTGGAAATGAGACATAAAGAGAAACATATAAAGTGGTATGGAGAGTTCGGAGGAAGAAAACATTCCAGGTAGGTTGCCCATGCAGTTGCAACACACACTATTACTTGCTCACTCATCTGATGCTGGCAGAATGTGATTTCTTGCAGGCTATTGGATTGAGAATGTCCATTCCTTGATGAATGTCACCTGAACACCTCACTCAGGTTATGTGACCCTTTGCCTACAGCAGCTCAAAACGCAGCAGCTGTTTCCATTAGTGGAGCAATGAGAAGTGAAGCAAAAGGTCAATCAGATGGCAAATCTGATTTTGGAAGTGACATCCCACCATTTTCATCATATTATTTATGATAGAAGAGACTTTAGGTCCAGCCCACATCCAAGGGGCAGGGGTTATATAAGGGCATAAGGCCCAGGAGGCAGAGATCACTGGAGGCCATCTAAAAGTTGCCAATCATACATAGACCTCACGAAAATGAGACAAAACAATAGCAAACAAAAATAGAAAGTCAGCATAGACCTTCCTTGTACCAATCCAAATGAAAGTTTTACAGAAGAAAATTTAGAAAGATGAAGATTTAAAAAGAACGGTAAACAAGAAAATTGAGTCCTAGTTGCCTGTGAGACATCCAGGGCTTCAGGCAGAGTGAAGAAGAATGGATGCAAACTGAAATGGAGTGGTTTCTTGTCAGACTGACCCTGGATTAAACGCCAGCTGGCCCACCTATTAGCTGTTGTTTGATCAAATTACTTCACTCTTCTAACCTTGATTTCTTCATCTGTGTAATTGCTGTAAGTATATGATTATTGTAAGAATTTATTCAATTCAATAAGATCATGAATATAAAATGCATATAGCAGGGCTTGAAACATACCATATAACTAAAAAAAAAAAAAAAACAGTTTACTTACAAATAAATCCTGTTACCTTTAGTGGGTGTGATTTCCTAGTAAATAAAGTAGCTTTTATTCAAAATTTTGCATCAAATTAAATCACATTTTGACAGTAATTGTCCTTAAAAACACCTACTAAAGAACTAACATGCTATAACATTTCTGCTGAAGAATTCTGTCAGTTGGGTCATGTTAACATTTCTGACACTGTTGTTTTTGAGTCAGATAATCCCTTGCCACCCAGATTTCTGCTGAGTTCAGAAACACATTTCTGATTCTTTAACAACAGAAAAGCTTCCCATGAAATAAGCACTACAATAATTTACTCTAAATTCTTAGGTCATTTATTTTAATATATAATACACAGAATTTATGTGTTTATGTCTACTACTCTTATCTTATACAAGAAGACAATTTGTGTACAGACACATTTTCTTTTGGTAAAAATATAGAAAAACCATAGCCTGAGATGAAGACATGTAATGCAAGAGAAAGGCCTCAATAAATAAATAAATGGAAAGGAAAGAATCATTGTCAGATAGTGCATTGTATTGTACCACTAAGAATACTGAGTGGTTTTTGACATTCAACATACATGAGATGAGGGATAAATCACTTACTAATTATAAGCCCCATTTTCATTTTAAAAACTGTTTTTAAATAGTTTTAAACTTGCAATTTCTCAAGAAAAATGCAGTTTTCACACAATCATAGTTTAATTATAGAATTCAGTACATTTTTCAACTTATCTATTTTAGTTTACATCTCATATATTCTTTACAAGTTTCATTTGCTCCATTTTTATATCTTTTGGGTCTCTACATAACTTTTTCTTTAAGACAAGTTCTCCCTATATTGTACCTGATGACTTTGAACTTCTAGGCTCAAGCCATCTTCTTGCCTCAGCCCCCAAGTAGTAGGGGTTGCAGGTACATACCATTGTACCTGGCCTAACATTTTAAACATATATAATAGGGTTATAATAATTATTTAAATCCCTTGCTATTAATTATAATACCTGTGTCTATTCTGTACATTTTAAATAAAATTTTTATTACAAGATTTTAAAACTCAAAAAGTATTATAAAAATAGTACATAATTATCTCATGTGCCCTTTCCTTAACTTTCCCAGAATGCAATATCTGACATGGCCAAAATAAAAACATTGACATTGGTGCAAAATTATTTACTCAGTTACAGACCCATATCAGGATTTCTCAAAATTTTCAAGTACTCCATGTGTGCCTTTGTGAATGTATGTCTGCACTGAGCAGAAAGTATGGCTTCATGAAAATTTTATGCATGTATAGATCTGAGTATCCAACACCACAATCAGAGAGCTAAACTATTCCATCAACACACACATACAACCTCTCTTACATTACTCCTTAATAACCACATCCTTCTTCTACTTCCAATCTCTGTTGACCCCTGATGTATTTTCTGTCACTGTAACTTTGTCAAGATTATATTTTTAAAAATTTACTATGTAACCTTTTGAAATGCAGTGCAAGCACATAAACTGTTTTTTATATTTCTAGATCTAGCTGTCATTTGTGTGTGTGCATGTGTGTGCATGTATGTGTGTGTGTGGAGAGAGAGAAAAAGATGAGAGAGAGAAAGAGAGGGAGAGAGTTGTATATATAAGCATCTCCAGATCAGCTCATTCACATTGCCTGTACTAATAGGTTTGGAAAGCATTGTTACATTATTCCTCATGCAATTGCTAATTACTACTTATTCTACTAAAACCATGTAGGGAGTGGTTATTTTTGTCTTTTTGTGTTCTGGTTGTTGTTGATTAGTTGTTTTATTGGTTTGGGGAGGAGAATGTTGGAACTGGACCTAAATACAGTTTAGCACCTTAGTCTTAAGCTTTCTCAATTACAATAACCAAAAAAAATCAATCGATAAATTGTATCTAATAAGATCTAACAAATCAGAAATAGGAGACTGTATCATTTTCTGACACAACACCAAGGACACAAAATATCTTTTGTCCAACAGGAAACTCTATGACATATAATTAGAGTTAAATAATTGATGCAAAGCTGGTAAGTAATTTCATGCATATGGTTTAGATAAACTAATATATCTAATAATTCACAGGATTTAAATGCTTAATAATTAAACTATTATACTAGTAATAGTTCATCTGTGCAATACTCAAACAATGGCAAACACTTTTTTAAGCATAAGCATTAAAATAGTATATTTGGAAGACAGTGGTCAAACTGTTAAGTGTTTGAGACTATTCTTTCTTCTTATTAACTATTAATAATTATATAAAGACGATCTGTAGTCAAGGTAACAAGGAACATAAAATTAATACCATAATCACAAGAAGGCTTGTCCTCTTTGGCTTTGTTTCCCTCAGTGAAAGATGTTTGTTGTACTCCTTTGGGAGTCCAAATGTAAACATGTTTTGACCTTCTTTTCTTTACCTTTCTTTGACAAGCAATTTCAATATAATACTAATTTCACCAAAAACACATTCACAAATATAGTTGCAACTTGTGTTTTTATGACTGTGGTCAGTCAAGTAAATTCTGTTATTTCTGACTTTCCTTTACCATTGCTTTGAAGTAAATACAGAGTTCATCTCAAGAAAGGGAAACTATAAGAACATCATTTTTGTTGTGTTTCAAGTCTTGCTGCATCTGTGTTGATAAGATTTATGTGGCACTGACATATGGTTTGTAATGTTATGAAGCTGTATGTCAATACTATTATTAATTCATTTTCAATGTACAATACTGGTTTATAAGTAGAGTGGTGGCATACTCAAATGCTTCCATTGTTACAGAAATAATTTCTAGCAAAATACACAAGTCACTTTAAAGAGCCCTGTGGCTATCAATGTGTCTGACATTTTGCATTTCTATGGGTAAACCTTTTCAAAACTAATCTATTTGCTCAAGTATATGTGGCCTAACAGTATTGAGTGATAATAACAGATTTTTTTCTTTCTTTCCATAACTATTTTCTTACTGCCTTGATCTCTATCCATCAGTTAGTGACATCTATTGCTTGGGAATGTGAGGGAATTGAGGGTAAAGGATATACATGAAAGCAAAGTAGTCAGTCCATTTCTTATTTGATTGTTTAAAAACCTATCACTTGCACTATAGTCTTAAACCAAGACAGTTTTGAATTCGAGTGGGTCACTTATTTGAAAGAATTTTTAAGATTTATCAAAGTTTTCTAGTTTAGTTTTTCCTTCAAAAATCCAAAAGCATAGTTTGTAATGCAAACAATAAGGTAAAAAATATGATAGGAGTCCGCTATTGCCCCACACTAAAGATATATGGTTTGAAATAAAAGGACATTAAGAAAATTACTATATTTTAAGACTTTGAAAGATGATTCGACTCCTCCACCAGTTTTAAATCCCCAGTCTGCCTACCAGGTCTGGGAGGAGATGATAGAATGCCAATTGTTCTAGAGGATTCTAATCAAATAAGAACTAGTGTCTTGTGAGTCCCCCACTGGCTGCTCTGAGAAGCCATCTTTGCATTGTTCCTGGCTCCAGCTTCCTGCACACTGCAACCACCTCCTTTGGGCAGCTTTGTTGCCATAGTCCCTGAACTGTAGTTTCCTTTTTAACCCAGTGCATGGGATCACCAGCCTGCCCCACGGTGTCAGACACGGCACTGCTGGGCACTGGCTCCCAGATCACCACCAAGGACTTAAAAGAGAAGAAGGAAGTTATGGAGGAGGCAGAGAATGGAAGAGATGCCCCTGCTAATGAGAATGCTAATGAGGAAAATGGGGAGCAGGAGGGTGGCAATGAGGCAGATGAAGAAGAGGAAGAGGGAGGTGAGGAAGAGGAGGAAGGTGATGGTGAGGAACAAGATGGAGATGAAGATGAGGAGGCTGAGGCAGCTACTGGCTGATGGGCAGCTGAAGGTGATGAGGATGGTGATGTTGATACCAAGAAGCAGAAGACCACTGCGGATGACTAGACAGTAAAAGAGGAAAAATTAAACTAAAAATAAAGGCCGCCGTGACCTATTCATCCCTGACTTCCTGTCTCAGAATCTAAACGTGGTCACCTTGGAATAGAGAGGCCTGTGCCCACTGCTGGCTGTGCCAGCAGGTGGCATGCGCTCTCCACCACCCAACCAAAACCACAACGTGAGATTGCTACAGGGAAGGTAAAAAAGAACCCAAACTTCCAAAGCCCTGCTTTGTTTCTTAAAAGTACTTTTAAAAAGGAAGATTTGTTTGTGTTTTTTATTTACACTTTATATTTTTTGTGCAAATTATTAGGAGTCAGTCGTTTTAATGATCTTGGATGACCAAACCAGATTTTGGAGCGTTCTCTGTCCTACTTCTGATTTTACTTGTGGTGTGACCATGTTGATTATAATCTCAAAGGAGGGGAAAAAAAAAAAAAAAAAAAAAACTTGTAAAAAAAAGCAAAAACAACAAAAAAATCTTATTGCGAGCATTCCAGTAGCTTTTTTGTGTATGTACTTTAGTTGTACTACACGTAGTTGGTTTGTATGAGGTGGTTAAAAAGGTCAAAGATAAAAATGTTTCTTTTTTCTACCCCTTTTTTGTCTATGAAGTTGCTGCTTATTTTTTACGTTTTTTTTTTTTTTTGATGTATGTGTGAACTAATGTTGTCCCACAATAAACTGGAATTTTATTTTGCTGTATGTTCTAACCAAAAAAAAAAAAAAAAAAAAAAGAAGAAGAAGAAGAAGAAGAAGAACAGTAACAACAACCAGTGTCTTACTTTCTCTACTGTAGAGACAGTTTCAGGAATGAATATTAGGGCTTTAATCAGCAGAAGGGGAGATTTTCTACTCGCCCCCCCCTCCAAATTTTCTTACAATCAGAAAAGCACAAAAAAACATTTAACAAATGTCAATGTTTCTCTATCTGCATCCCAAGTGAAGCCCAGTTATAGCTCAGCATTAGAATATCTTGGTGAGGAAAGAACAGGAAGCTGAAATGCTACCGGTGATAAGAATGCACAGAACCCAAGACTGGAACAGTGGAGGAGAGTCTGTGATTAAACATCCTTGGGAATCATATAACACAGGGAGAAATGCTTGCCACTGCAAGGACAGAACTCTGTGAGGAAAGTATGTGAAACCTTGATTGGATTCCCCATTTCCCCTGCCAGAATTAACCCTTTCTGCCCTGCTCTGGATCTACAGATGTTCTGTTGCCTCTTCATATAAAGGTTAGTAGCAATTTCCCCTGTCATGAACTCTGTGTGGTTTCCATCCATTACTGATATTCCTCATTAACCTTGCTCAGACCTGTATCCACCACCTACTTGGACTCTTCCCTTGTCCTTTTATTGATACTGGGGATTTAACCCCAAGGCATTTTTACCACTTAACTGCATCCCCAGTCTTTTTTACTTTTTAATTTTGAGACAGGCTTTTGCTAAGTTGCTTACAGTCTCACTCACTAAGTTGCTGAGTTTGATTTTTAACTGGGGATCCTCCTGTCTCAGATTCCCAAGTTGCTGGCCTTGCAAGCATGCACCACTGCCCCCGCCCCCGCCCGACTTACCTGGTCCTTTTGAGTGTGTCGTTTATCACCTGCTCTTGAGTGTGAAGAATTCTGTGCCAAAAATTAGAGGGAAATACAGAGGTAGAAATTATTGAACTGATTATGTATTTACCCAAAAATGTTACAGCTCATTAGTTTCCTTTGAACCAATTGATGATTTTTCCACCAATAAAGGAAATGCTATATAAAAACTAACAAAGTTTTATTTTAAATGCATAAAGTAATTTCCCAGCATGCATACTTGAATTTGTGGACTTTGAAATTCAACTAACTACATATAAAGACATAACTTTTCCATTTTATTTTGAAAACCATTTCAAATAAAAATGTTTGACACATTCCAAAAGATAGAATTATTCAGAAATTCTCTAGAATATTTTTAAAATTCTCATAATTGAGCATTTGTCTCAAATCAAATACTCATTTAAGAATTAATTTTCTCAACTTCTCTGCAACTTTTTAATAAAATTGATATTAAAAATTCAATCATGTGTTGAATAGGTCACTTACCATCTAGAAGTAGTACAGCTCTAATTATTCTGTTCAACTTAGATTAGTTTGAAATTTCTCGGCCTTTGATTTGTTAAACTAAACCTTTTTCTTTTGTGTGACTTACAAAGGTCAAAAATTAACCCACAGTTTCTATAAACTCAATATTGTAGAGCTGTATTCTCTTTTAAGTGGATCCATGGCTGTATGTTTATGTGCACATGCATGTTAGTTATTCTGTGCTTATGTGTGTTTGACCCCCAACTAAGAAAAACCTAACAAAATTAATGACAAGACACAATCAAACTTCAGAAACCAAAAACCAAAAAAGCGTGTAAGGCAGCAGAAAAGAATGGTGTATTGCTTATTTGAGAATCCCAATGTGAATGACAGAGAACTCCACAGAAACCATAAGGACCAAAAAGAAGTGACTTGACATTTTTCAAGGTTTGAAAAGATAACTAAATTCTATATCTGATGAAAATATCACTTAGGATAAAGACAAACCCACCATTAAGGAATGGCTAAAGGACGTTTTTAACAAAAAGAAAATGAACACAGAAGTTTTGGAATTTCAAAGAATTTTGAAATGTGTAACACTAAGCATGAGTGCCATAGGTTATCCTTCCTTTCATGAATCTTAAACATTTATGACTGGAAGAAAACTTATAGCACCACGTTAAGTGATGTGGTACTTAATGTATAGGAAAATGAGATCTAAGGTTATTATATTGTAAAACTTGGGAGATGAATAGAAACTATGCGGAAGTAAGGTTTCTGCTCTCCACTTGAAATGGTAAAACATCAAAATCAGAAAACTAAGTTGTATAAGTTATATGTCCACATTGTAATATTTTGAGTTACTAAGGTAAATGTACACAGTTATATATATATATTTTTTGGACATATATACATATATATGTCAAAAATAATGTAAGCCAAACTAAGCTCTTTTCTGAAATGTTGAAACACATCAGCTGGCACAAAATAGAGAAGCATCAAAATGTCATATGGATTATCTCATGCATTTTACAAAGTTTGTATTCTTTTATGTTACCTAAAAAGAAATACACCATATATATGTATATATTTGCATATATATACATATATAAATATATAATATATAAATAATTATATAAATATATAATATATATTTTATATATGCACACATATATTTATATTTGTATATATATGTGGTATTTTCTTAGAAAATATAGCATGGTCAAATCTGAGAAAATATTTTACTTATTTATATAACACAAACATTTAAGCTAAGAAGTATTTCTCTAGGACATAAGTGAATGAAAATCACTTGCCAATTTCAGGTTGGCATCATGTCCCTCTCCCTTCCTGTCCTTCTCCAAGGCTCTTTCCTGGTTTCCTATAGGACATTTATCTTCGTGCCTCACTGCTAGGGGCTGACAATTGTGTGGTACACTATGCTAAGAGCATCTGACTCATTTGAAGTAGAGGGGGTAGGAAATACAGTAAAAGGAATATATAGTATTTATTATTTAATTAACAAAATTTCCTGCAAGGAACTTTTCCTAAATTATCTCAATTAATCCTCTCATAAGTCTCTGTAACAAGAAGTTTTAGCTGCATTTTATAAATGGTATAAATGAGGCTTAGTGAATCTAATAACTTAGATAAAATAATGTAGCTAAAAGTGAATAACCAAGATATGTATCGGAACTTTTACAGTTCTTGCTCATCAACAGCATTCTTCAGTGGGACCAAGCAAAGGATCTAGATAAGTAAGAATAAACTCTTCACTACCACCTCCCTCCCATATTATGCAGCATGGACTTATTCAGCCATGGCTAATAAAATATCTTCACATTTTTTTTATTATAAGAGAAAAAAAATTCTTAAAATAAAACAAAGCAGGACCTTGGTTTTCTGAGATTACATGGAGATTAAAAAGTAAAAAAGGCAAGGCCAAAGGTGGAAAAAACTGTTATACAATAGAAACAAGTTTTGTCTGTTGTTGCTTTTTATTATTACTTTATAAATGATACAAAAATGGTCTCTGATACAAAAATGGTTCAATTGCACTACTGATTTTACTTTTCCAGTAATTCAATGCTGTTGAGTGTTTAAGAACTTTGGCTCAAAGTCAATTGACATGAACAAATCCAGAGTCTATTACTTCTCAACTATGCAATCTAAGTGGTGATATTTAACCTAAGGTTTAACATGATTATCTGTAATGTAGGAAGAATCATAGGGATACTGAGAAATTAAATCAATGATGTATAAAAAATAATTCAATATCTTATTAACTTCTGGAAAGCAATAAAATTTTCTGTGAACATTAGCAATGTTTATTTAAAAATATTGTGATAGAAGATAATGTCGACAAGGTTATAGTCTTGGCCTACCATTATAAATTTATCTTCACTCCTTTAAACATGCTGAACACTGAACAGAAAATAATGAGCAAAGGATTCATGATATTCATAAGGCACTTGGGTGAAAAACTGTAGCAGGATGGAAGATGTAGTCTTACTTTGATAGAAAGTATCTCAAAGTACATCCCTACCGAAACTGAATTCATGGTTACCAAGTGAAACAAAGAAGAATGCATAGCTAATGAGCAAGATACATAGCCTTTAAAAAATAATGTGGCAGAACATAAAATAGTTTTAAAAATATAGTACAAATGCGATGTTCACTCAGTATCAGACACACAAGAAAAAGGGATTATTTCAAAGAAATTATTGCAAAGAAAAACAAGTTGTAGCTTTCTTACAGCTAAAGACCATAGACTAAAAGATGAAACGTAAGCCTCTTAGGTGGACTACTATGAATTCCTGCCATGCACAGTACAGGAACTGAAAGAAGACTAATTTCTCAAGAAGAAAATGTTTTAAAAATTAAGCACTTGAATCAATATATCATTCTGGTTTAAAAGCAAAAGAGTAGTATCTGGGGAATGAATTTTTATTTTTTAATCAAATTTAAATATAAAAATAAGCATTCTTTACAACTTTAAGTGATCGATATTCCCATGAGTGATCGCTTTAATTTTTTTTTTGCAAGGCACACATCGATTAACAAATTAACTATTTTTGGTAGTCATTTATCAACAATACAGTGTTTGTTTTTATAAAATATTATAAAATGATAGAAATGTTTGTCATTGTAAGAAAAAATCCTATGCATTTCAAATAATTTACAAGGTATGGACTCTATAGGATCCTATTTTTTTGATAACCACTTTCAAAAATTGATACTTCAAAATTAGGACTTCCAGTATACTACACGATATTTGTAAGATTAATTTGATCTCTCTTGTGAAGTATGAATTGGCAATAATTTTTATTCACTTACGTCCTAGAGAAACACTCCTTTGCTTACATAAATTTATGTCATAGAAATAAGCAAAAGCTTTCCTCAAATTTGACAGTGCTATGATATTTTCCAAGACTCTCAGTTATACATATGTATTTGTAAAGAGAGAGAGCTAGAGATTTCTTTTAAGGTAACATAAAGGAATACAAACCTTGTGAAATGCATGAAATAATTCATAAAATCTCTTAGATAATTTTCTCATTAATATTCTTAATTTTCACACTGTGTTTAGTCAGCTTTTTCACTGCAGAGACCAAAAGATCTGACAAGAGTAAATTGAGAGGAGAAAAACTTTATTTGGTGCTCATGGTTTCAGAGGTCTCAATCCATAGATGGACATCTCCATTGCTTTGGGCCAGAGGTGAGGTAGAACATCATGGCAGAGGAGACCAACACAGGACATTGCATCAGGAAGAAGAGAGAGACCATTTCCCTTACAGGGACAAAATATGAACAGTAAAGGCATACTCCAATGTCTTATCTCCTCCAGCCATACCCTACCAGCCTAGAGTTACCACCAGTTAATTTCTATTGGGGTATATACACATTGATTAGGTTAAGGCTTTCATAACCCAATCATTTCACCTCTAAAGTTTCTTCCATTGTCTCACACATGAACTTTTGGGGGACACCTCATATGTTAGGCACTTGCAAGGCACTGGGTTTGATTCTCAGTGCTGTACATAAATAAATAAAGTAAAGGTCCATTGCCAACTTAAAAAAAAATTAAAAAAGAAAAGAATGAGCTTGTACAATGGATATCAAAATGCAATGAGATAATCTAGGAATAACAAGTTCTAGTGTTCTATGGTGCATCAGGATATCTATAGTTCACAATAAGGTATTATATATTTCATAAAGAAATAGAAGACAGGAGTACAAAGTTTCCAGACACAAATGACTGATGTTTAAGGAGCCAAAGAGGCTAATTGTACTTATTTGATCATTACACTTGTATATATGTATCAAGTTGTCACACTGTACCCTATAAATATGTACAATTATGTCTATTAAAAATATTTTTAAATAAATGAACTATCAATACATACAGTGATAGATGAACCTCAAAACACACTATCTTAAGTAAGAGAAATCAGACTCAAAAATCTGATCTGATTTTTACCTTAGGAAAAATGTCTATAAAAAGACAAATCTACAGGGACATCCAGGTTGCCAGGGATGGGAGCAAGGGAAAGGATAAGTTAGAGAGGGATATCAGGAAATACCATGGAGTAAAAGAAGTGTCAGATGCCTTGATTGTGATGGTGTTTACCTGACTGTAGAGATTAATCAAAACTGATAGAACTATAAATACAGCTAAAAGAAGAATTTTATTGAATAAAAATTGTACCTCAATAAACCTCATTGTTAAGAAAATGAGTACTCAAAACATTATTTTTTACATCCCTGGAGGATACCTTCAAAAGGTTCTCTTATAGATCTTTACATATAACTAAAGCTTCCTAATCCATTGAGACTGGAAATTTTATCTTTTTTCAATTTGTTTCCCATTTCCAGACTCTCCAAACTCCAAATTTCCTAAGCTCTTTCAAAATATTTCCATATCCCTTAAAACCAAAATAATGAATTCATTTAAAAATAGTAATTTATTAGTAGGTAGAATCATTTTACCATTCACTGTTTTGAGCTAAGTCATTGCTTTCACTGAATTATGAACAAAAATTTACATAAGTATTTCTCTTCCTTGTTTACTTTTTCACAAATAAAGGACCCATCTGCCTCAAAAAGAGACTTTTTTTTTCACCTTTGGTATCTCAGAAGCCTGTGGAAACTTGACAGTAGTCTCCTTACCAATTTTCCTTCTCCCAGGTTTCATTTTGAACAAAAGATCTGCTGGCACCCACCTCTGTTTCCTTCCCTCCCAGCAACTCTCATTAGAAGAAAAGGATTAAGTACTGGAAAGGCTCTTTTTTAAACTGTCATTTTTGGCTGACCATTCTTTTTTTGGTCACTTTCACTACTAATTGTTTAAGGGAGAAGCAAACTCTATTCATTTATTCATTTATTTGCTCAACTTCTTCCCTATACCTTTTATTCAAAATTGAATCTATGCTGAGAGAAAAATAATGTTAAAAGGATGAAAATATTTTTAAGAACCACTCTATAAAGCTGTCTTTATAAGTATAACCCAGTAATCTCAAGATTTGGAGGGAAACGAGATCACACTAATATTCCCTGACTCTTCTACTGTTACTCAGTCAGTCCCCAGGATGTCATGCCTATTGGAAGACAATTAACTGCAGTATCTCACATCTCTGCACTTCCTCTGAGCAAAAGGTCTGGATAGACATGCTCCAGAATATCTTATTAAGGATGTTTCTATTGCAGAGGATCTTGAGGGATAGTGTCTCCCTGCAGAACAGAGGTCATACTTGTTTCCTGACTAGGAAAATAAAAAGCAATGCCTCTTTCCAAGGCAAAGGTTGTACTGGTTTGTTTGAACCTTGTTTAAAAAAGACTAGGTTCCTAAGCACAGGAGTACTCATCTATAATGCAAACCCACTGACTGAAACTCATCCATCTGGGACACTTGGCTTGACCTGGTGGGATTTGGGGAGCAAGTGGACCTGATGGGACCACAAAGCTCACGTTGACTGCTGTGCTATGAGTGATAAAGACCTTTCTTTCTGACCCAGGAGACTTGTCTTCTACCATCATTCATGAAACTGTGGAAACTAACTTGATACCTTGCAAGCAGTTTAAGATCTTAGATCCTGCATGATTCTATACAGTACTACATTTTCAAATCAATGCCTTTCGCATCTGTGTGCCTTTCTGTGAACTGATATCAAACACAAGTTATTAGAGCAGTGTTCACAATCATGCTATTGCAGCATCTGGATCACTGACATATAGATATTCCCAGAATATGGCCCAAATCACCAACATGGTACTGCATGAGAACTGCTGACAACAGACACATATAATCAGATACTCTATTTGCTTCCCTTGGGACATTCTCTCCTTGGTTTTCTAAGACTATCCCAAGTCACCAAAGCCATCATCATCTATGTACAACTTGGGCCTCTCTGAGATGCTCTGCTGCAAAATCGTGAGGAATCATCTTCTCTTTCCCATGTGGCCTCTTTTGTGCATGTTTCATATTAGGATTTCTGGCCCTGGAGATGTTACAGTTCTGTTTAGGTTTTTAAAGACATGACCTCCACTTTTCTCCAGGATAAACATCCAGGACCATTTTGTAGAATCAAGGTGGAGGCTAAGACAATTTTTCCTCTGTAGCTCTCAAATCTTAAGAGTAAAATAAGTTACATTTGATTCACATTTTTTTCCATTAGCATAGAGCATTTATCAAGGGCCTATAATAGCTGTTAAGTTATAGAGGTTGTATTCTGTAATGAAATGAGCTCTGTCCTATCAAAATTCATATATTGGGGTCCTAACACCAAAGTGACTAAATTTGGAGATAGGATCATTAAGGGGATAGTTATGTTTTAAGACAGGCATAAGGTTGGGGACCTAATCCAACAGGATTGGTATTGGTAGTCTTTTAGGAAGTGGAAGAGACCCCAGAGTGCCTCACATCTCCTACCACTGAAGAACAGTGATATGAAAACAGGGAAAAGACAGTCATATTTAAGCCAAAGAAGAAAGATTTGACCAGAAATTAACTAAATTAACTATGGCATCATCTTGATTCTAGATTTCTAGTCTCTTACACTGTCAGAAAATAAATGTTTGTTGCTCAAGTCACCCAGTCTTGGGTATGCTGTAGTGGAAGCCTGAACTAAATAATAATGAAACCCCTGTGCTATGCCTTCCTACCCTCCATATCCCATGTTGAAAATGCAAACCTGGGTTGAAACCAACTGTTCTTCAAGTGACTTCAATGCCTCATGTCAGACCCTGGACTACCATAAGACTGCAATTTACTGGTGCACAACATACAATGTTTAATAATTTATATTCTCTTTTAATAAAGTTTCTACTTCTGTTTTCAAAATGGAGACTTTGGCAGCTTCATTCTGAGCAATTCAGAGAGAATATTTCACAATTTGCCAGCAAAAGACTGATGTAACAAGAATCATGATACTTACGATGACACTTTTACCTTATTGGTTATGGACATCCTAATACAGGTATTAACTAAATATTTATATATAAAAAAAATCATGTTTTTCTATGAGCAGCTATGATCAACAAACCAAAAGTAAATATAGAATCTTCCTTCTATTTTTAAAACCTTAAGAATATTTTGCACGAGACCTTCAGTATTTCAAATATTGTGAAATTATGTTTTATATTATATCCAATTAGGAATATCATGAAACAATAACTCCATTAATTATGTAATTATACTTGATTTTTATTATTTTGCATAATTTTTACCAAATTATTTTCATAATTTTTTACATATTTTTACCAAAATTATATTTCATGTAATCATAATATTTTACATTTTTCTATAGAACTATTACATTAACAGCATATCTTAAAGTAAGCTGGCTCTAAAAACATTTCCAAAGTTCCCTAAACAGAAATCTGTATGACAGTATGCCAAGTTACAATCTGTTACTAAGTCAAGAGGCCTTGAACAACCATTTCCTACAGATAATCTCTAGATGACCCACATTAACACACTAGATGCTTGCAAAAATAATTATCTGCAAGTTCACCAAATGAAAAGTATCCTTGAATGTAGTAGTTTCTCTTCTTCTTCCAGCATTTGGTCTTGATAAAAGAAAAATAGAAAATGTAATACATGATTTCAGAGATTTGAAACTTTAACACAACACTAAGTTTTCTCATTTAAAAATTAAGGTATTTAATTTGTAGCATATAATAACTTATAAGAGCTAATCATGTTGCATGATTATGTATTTCTGAGGTAGACTACAGATACTAGGATAAATAGGGAGGGAATTCTCAACTTGCATCTCATTTTATCATTGATTTTCTTCTATATAAGAAACCAAGGATTGGGGATGCAGTTCAGTAACAGAGTATACTTGGCTTGGTCCTGAGTCCAATCCTCAGCACAATACCTACATACATAAATACATATGTGCATACAAAGAGACAGAAGGAGGAGGAGAAAGAGGAGGGGAAGGAGGAGTGGGTAGGCGGAGGAGGGAGAGGAGGAGAAGCAACCACCAAAGGAAAAGGAATAAGTCCTAAAATTTTGAAGGTGATTATGAAATGATTGAGATGGCCTTGTCCTAATTATCCCCAAGTCCAATCCTTATCCTTCCTATCCTCTCCTCTAAATAACAGTGATAAATTTTTTAGGCTGCTTTTTCCAGAATCCACTAGGTTCATCTAAAGGGAGACTGGAAGAAACCAAAGTACATCTCCTCTCCTGTCTCAGCTATTCCACCACCTCTCCATCTCCTCTATGACAGTAGAATCTAATAGAAATGTCCACTGTGACCCAGTCTCTATTAGATTGTCCTGGCCTCTGCAGTCTGTTATATAATACCCTTTATCATATTAGCCTACATGTGGTATTGACTTTCTACTATTCCCAATATCTGCCTTATGTCAACATTCTCTGTCACTCCATCACTTACTTGTATTAGCAATTCCTTAAAGTAATTCTTCTCTGTTTTAAATTTTTAAAGTGATGTAATTTCCTGTTTACATCCTAATATATTTATTTATTTGCTTCTTTGTTTATTTAGCTTTTTTTTTCTCTACCTAAGTTTCAGGCAATTTGGAAAAAAATGTAAAGTAAAAATTAGAAGTGAATGTACTTGTTTAAAACTCTCTGGGAAGGTGAAATAAAATAGATAAAATATTGTCAGGAATAAAAATAAAATAATGTATATATCAGAACTTGGCAGTGAATAACTTCTAGATTTAGCTCTAAACTTTATAGCAGTAAGTATAAAAAACAAATATGGTCACCTCAAAAGTACAGAGATGGAAAGGAGGACAGGAAAGAGGGGGAAAGGGAGGAACCAGTTACTTGTTTAGCTGTTAGAATGTACTGCAGTCATTCCGTCTAGCTATGTAATTTATGTAGTGCAAACCGGAAATGTGAAGCCTCTTGTTCAAAAAATAAAATAAAGATAAGTGTCATTACTGTTCATATCTGTGTTATACAAAGCCAGTTTTCAACACAAATAAGAACACATAGAGAACAAGAGTATGCACAAACCCTGAAAATAGTTTACAATTCATAATTAGGACATGCATATATACCTTGTTCTCACCAGAATGATGAAAATGTGCTGTAACTGAACTATTTTTATGTCACTTCTTGATTCAAGCACATTACATCAATAATTTATACCTTCACTGTATTGATTAATAAGTGTAGGTTGAAGGGAAAAGGAACTATGGATCGCCCTATATTTTCAATTATTTTCCATTCAATGTGACTATATTGAGCACAAGTGATTGACTAATAAAGGTAAGAAACACTACTGAGAAAGACTATTTTAGGGTCCCATGATTTTCCATGTTTCTTAGAGTTTCACTATCTTTTTTTTATGTATGTTGGAAGCAAGTTCTGATTCAAACAAAAACATAGACTCTTCAAGCTGTCAGCATCCCCACTCACTCATAGACACATCACGTTTCCTTGTTATCAGGTTGAATCTTGCTTAACTCCCATGTACTGGAATTTTCTGAACAAAAACCATAAGGGGAAGGAATGACAATGAGTGGCAGCAAGCATTCCTTATGCAGTTATCTCCTCTGCAAGTGAGCGTGGTCAGTTCTCCCACTGAACTTGTGAAGTTCAAAGATGAAAGCATCAAGAATTTTCAAGATGGCAACAATAGAACATTAATCCAAACAGATATGTCTACACCTGGAATCCTTTGAGACTCTACATGTGCTAAAGTTAGCCCTGATTATAGAGAGATGATTGATCAATTGAGCTATCTTAAAGGAAAGTCCTCATTAGAAGACAATAAGAAAATTGATGAGAACTAATAAAGACCAGGAAGTATTTTGATGAGATTAGCAAGTTTGGATGTACACTCTATGATAAAAAGAGACATCAAAAACTTCTCAAGGTTTTGGGCCTGAGAAACTAGAAAATGGGACTTATTTATTACTAGAGAAGGAAGTGGCTTGAAAGATGGAAGATTGCAGAAGTTCAACTTCAAACAGGTTAAGGTGGCTCTCATATATCCGAGTTTAAATGTCAATTAGGCAGTTGGATACAGAAGTACAGAGAACAGAGAATTCATTTGAGCTGGAGATTTAATTTGAGAGTAGGGAGCACAGTGATGACATGATATTTAGAGCAATGACAAATGATAAAAGTTGATGCAAAGAGAAAGTATAGATGAAGAAGAGAAGAATGTGAGGACTGAGCCTTGGAGCACCCTGTTATTTAAAGATAGAAGAAGGAATGTGTGACCTATAAAGGAAACTTAAAATTATCTTTGGAAAAATAATTTAATCTCTATAAGCTTTTCTTCATAGACTGTAAAGTAAGAATATTGGTCCCTAACTCTTAATATTGCTAGGGAATGAAAAATGAAGATAATATTCACTACAATAACTATGATGCACAAGATTGCCTCTTCAGGGTAATTGCAGCATCTCCCTCCTGTTTCTTTCCTCATGCTTTCAGATATCAAAAAATATTTATTTTATTCATTTATTTGTATTGCTACTAAAGATTAAAGATCCTAAATCCAAAAAAATCTGAAATCCAAAATGCTCCACAGTAACTTTTCAAGTACTGACATGATACCACAAATGGAAAATTCCGCACCTGACCTTATGTGCATTCAAAATGCAGAGTAGAAATATCATAAAATTGTTTTCAGGCTATATGCATAAGGTTTATATGAAAGACAGATGAATTTTGTGTTTAAACTAGGGTCCCTTCCCCAAGACATCTCATTATGTATCTTCAACTATTCTAAAACATGTAAATAATCCAAAATCTGGAACACTCCCCAAGGATCTCAGATAAAGGACACACAATCTGTATTTGCTTTCTTAATATCATCAATTACAATTCAATTGCATGGGATAGGAAATAAGTCCTATTCATGTTCAACTTTACATTGAACATATTGCATGCTAATTAAAGGCATTCACTATTTCTTTTTAAAATGATTATGATTATAGCAAGCGAGGTCAATTCATTGTCCTAAAGAAAATTTTAATATAGCTCCTACTCCTTCTAAAGACAATCAGAATCAGACCTGTATAATGTTTTAATTTCTTACAATTATGTTTACTTTAACTTTTTAAACTAAAAATAATTAAATATAATTTTTTTATATTTTATTGTTGATTTATAAAGAATAACAGTGAAATTCTTAAACATGATGGCACCTATGGGAAATAAGTAATTCTTCTACTCTGAGATCTCAGTTGAAAATTCAATATTCTGTGGCACATTGTAAGATTACAAAATGTCAAGATTGCCTCCACTTTGATTAGTTATTCATAACTTTGAAATGCTTCCATTTATCACTCAGGCTTGTGAAGTACTTCTATCTGGTTTTAGTGGAAAACAGATCCTTTTACATTAATGATAAATTATATAATTGTGTTAAAGGGCTAAACACTGGAGCTAGGGAGAAGAATATTACATCTACTCCTGCTCAGAGCTGAAGTACCTCTGATTTGAGTTGTATACAGCCAAGTCAAATAGCCATGTGAATTCTGACTAAATCAATTTTCTTTCTTGCACAACATTTTCAATGGTTAGCCATTGAAATTGCAAAATTTCCTAGAATCTAAGAATTAACTGACTTTAATGTTCAGCACTTTTAGACTCAAGTAGGTATTCTTTCAATTAATGAGAGATTAATTGGACATAACATCAGGGAACATAGGCTACCCTAAGGTTCGTTTCAGACTATAAACCAGAAAAAAAGAAACACTCTGAATATATATAATATATATATACAAGAGAGGTTGAAATGCAAGAAATTGGCTAAACAAATCATGACACTCCAATGAACACCCAGTGAACAGGAGAGGGTGAGACAACCCTGTGATCAGCAATAAGAAGCCAGTACATTCTCCAACACAAGGTGGAAAGGACAAAGGAGAGAGGGTTTTAGTACAATTCAAGGCCAGAATTATCTCCTGGGATTTAGCAGCATTCTCATGCTAAATGTTCCACATATTCTCTCTCTATAGAACAGGAGGTCTCTAATTCTACCCGCATAAAAGTTATATGGGTCATTCCTTTAAACACAGTGTCTTAGGATTCACTTCCTGGTGTTCTGATTCAGTGGAATCTGATTTAGTAATACTAAGACTAGGAATATGTATTTTTAACAAATACTCTTTGTGCTTCTAATATAAGTGTTGCATGGGCCACAATTGTAAATATACTGCTAAGGAGAGTTTTATCTGGAAGGCCAAATTAGAACAAAACTGCGTAATGAGACAGAAATAAACCCAATGTTGTAGGGAAAGAGGGATGATGGATTTGGAGAATTTAAGAAGGCATTAATTTCAGGTTTTTATTAATCCTGGGCTCTTACATCTCCTTTTCTTAGACATCATGGTGATCACACTTCCCCTCTCTCAAATTAAACCTTTCAACATAAAGGTGTATATTAATTAGAATTCTTTAAATTGCAAGCAAAAGAAACAGATTCAGGTCACTTCTGGATTCAGTACAAGTTACTCAAGACTGTAAATAGCAAAGAAACTATAATGGAAGTTTAAACCATTATTTAGATCATCATGCTTAACATCAACTTAAGTGACCTAAAGCTCTGGTAACAGTCATTTTTATGCTCTCAAAAAAAAAATGGATTTGTATCTATACTTCCTTAGTTATTTCTATGGCACAATTTTCTTATTAATACCTTCTTTCCTTGTCTCTTTGTCTTTCTCTAAAGCCTGCATCTCGCTGCCTGCGAGGGAAAGGGTTCCTGTAGCGGGGATGGACTGGCTGTGAAATAAAAGCTATGAATTTATTTATCAGAAATAATGACGGAAGATACAATTATCTTAAGAGCAGGGGCATGCCGATTGAGCCATCGAGAGGGTCTGGCTCTGACAAAGGAAGGAGTCTGTGCTTCCTTTATTTATAGCAATACAGATCAAAAAGAAACTGGTTGAAGCTTCTTCCACGAAAAACAGGATGGGGGTGGAGGTAAGCACGCCATTTGACTCTAGCGAGTCGCTGCCACATCCAATGCTTGTATTTGAACTTCAGTAGTGAACCAATGCAGGAAAACCACATGACTTAGGCGTTCTCAAACAATTATCAATAATTGTGAGTTCCTGAGACCAGTTCCTCCTGGTTTATGGCTCAACTATGCTTGCTTCTCATACAAGCCATGGTTGGCATCCCACATCTCATCTTTTTCAAATGATTTATTCATTGACAACTTTAAACCTAAAACTACTTATCTATCTTTATGTTCAAATCTCTCCCGAAATGTTATAAGTAGTGTTGTATACAGAACTGATAATGAATAGAAGTCCCAGATTTGCTTAGACACTTCAGCAAGTATCACATCCCATTCCTGCTTTAAAAATCCATGACCCCATATTTCCTCATATAATACCAAAGAACAATAACTAATGTAATTTTATCAATTTCATTATTCCCTAAATTCCTTCTAAAAATTATGAATGCGCCACTCATAAACCAATGTGCTTACAAAACATTCACTACAATGAATTATCTGCTACTCAAATATTTGCAATAAAGGTGAAATCATTATATAATATGTCTACCTATTCTATCCTTGTAGATTATTCACTATTTTGAGGACCTTTCTTATAAAAATCTTGTGACTGCTTCAAAAAAACTCTAATAAGCACCTACTAAGGATGTCTGATAGATATATAGAATATGAAATAATCTATTCTTTCTCTCATAGAACAGCTATTCAAATATTCAGAAGTATCCATTGTGTTTCTTCTAAGTCTTTTTTTATTTTCAGACAAAATTCCCCCATTCCTTTAATCTTTCTACATGTGTCAGAATTTTCAGAACCTCACTGATATAAATGCACCCTAATTTACCAATATCTCTTATTTTGTGGTATATAATGTTAGAGAAAATATTTCAAATATGAATTGCATAGTAAATGGGATGAACATCCATCCAGACACACCATACTTTGATTAACATTTTTAATTCCATGTGATAACATTTTCAGTGGCACCATCCAGAGTGTTGATTAATGCTGAGTTTGTCATAGTTAGCAAAAACAAATATTTTATATTAAAGGAAATGTTATTTCAGTTTTCACTAGTCTTTCCCTACATAGTTGTTTTATTCTCAGAAAGACAGAAATTGGTATTTGATCCTTTTAAATTTAATATTATTAATTTGATTCCATTATTGACTTGTATAACAACAATTTGAAATATTAAAATCATTGAATCTTAGATATCAAAAATGTTTTGGATTTTTTTCTATAAAGTCAAAATTAGCAGAATGGACAAGACAATCTCTGTAGTTTAGAATTATATCTTCTGCCCTACGCATCAATTTTGTGATTCTCAAATCATATTCTATCCTTGTGTGTGTGATTTGAATATTTGTTAACGATGATTAGTGCAACTAATTTGGTTTCCAGTTACCAAAAAATTGAAATAGATACAGTATTGTCTAATCTGATGTTCTGAACATCACCAAAACAGACAGCTAGAACTGTAATCCTCATTTTGAATTTTGCAGATATCAAGTATTTTAACACATTAGAGCTAGCATAATTTATAGCAGAAAATAGAACAGGGCACATATGGTTCCTGGAGCTGGTAAGTATCTGTTCCTGCATATGTTTGCATCAAAATGGATAAATATATAAACAAAATATTGTACAGACCTTCAATGGAATATTATTCAGCCTTAAGAAAGAAAGGCATTCTGGAACATGCTAAAGAATGAATGAATCTTGAAGAATTGTTATGTGATATAAAGTCAAAAAAGGACAAATATTCTATTATTCCATCCTTTTTAAACAAAGGTATGCATATTCTACCTTATATTTTTGCTCAAATTGATTTGTACTTCAACATTTTAAAAAACAATAGCAACATACTATACTTTATTTGAATATTGTGTATTTAATAGAGATTTGTCCTAAGACAAATTTAGTTTGTTGAAAAGGATGTTACTTAATTTTGTTAGTCCAATATTGAAATTAAATTTTAGTTCACTTGAATGAAATAGTGTTATTTCAAACATTTAAAATAATTAGAAATCTTAGATTTTCAAAGCTTCAAACATTTTAAATACTGTTTTATTCATATCTTAGGAAGTTTGTGAATCAAGTCTTATTATGTGAATACTATGTAGATGATTCACTTTATTATAACCATAGAATTTTATAATAATATGGCATTGTTTTAAATATTTGCAAATGAGAATAAAGAACACATTGTAACAAGAAATTGGATTACTTTATGGAATCTAAAACCACTAAGAAAGTAGTCTGATTCTGAAAGATTTGTCAGTAAATCAGAGAAATTTATCGCATGTGTATCTTTTGTATTAGCCTCCTATCTTTTGATAACAATCCATGAGATTTGTATGTTGTTTCTTCATGAGCTTGAAGAAGTGCTTTGTGTTTATCTCATATCTGTCAAACACCAATCCACTTTTTGCATGTTACAGTTAACGTATGCAAACAGCCTTGAAAATCGTCAGTGGTTTCACATCCTTTGTTTAAACCATCAGAATTTTTTCTCCTAATCCCTCTTCTTATAATGTCTCTTCTTGTAATCACCAGGTAGTATAGATCTGATTTCAACAGGAACCATTAAAAGTCATAATTAATTTTCCATTTTTAGTTTTAATAGAAAATGAAAGATGTCAAATTAGTTCAATTCATTCATACTAATTTCTTAAAAACAAGATGAATTCCCTTATTTTTTGTTCTTTTTTTTCCTCATTTTTAATTTTATGCTATATTTTTTAGCCTTTTCAGTTTTCTTTCATTTGTTTTTATTCACTTAAGTACTTACCATTTTTCTTGAAATCTTTTTGACATGTAGGATTAAAAAAAACACAAGAAATTGCAGCATTTAAAGTGTTTTATTAATATATTTGACTAATGGCATTAATGAAAGAAATAAGGATTATGGAAGCTACAAGTTACAGAGAAGCAGAAGGAAGAAAAACGAACAGATTTATTGAGAAACTATTATTGTAGATAAGTAAAATCTATGAGATAAAAGACTAGGATGTTAATATGTAATTTGTGAAAAAAATGTGCTTTTCCCAAGGCCCTCTCAAATAGACCAGTTATCTTCATTGTTGTCATCATCATCATCATCACCATCATCATCATTTAGTTTTTGCCGTACTGGGATGGAACCCAGGTCTTGCACATGCTAAGGCAAGTACTCTACTTCTAAGCTATATCCTCAACCTTTGTAATATATATATATATATATATATATTTTTTTTTTTTTTTTTTTAATTACTATGATATCCTAGCTGGGCACGGTGAAGTACAACTGTAATACCAGTGACTTGGGAAGCTGAGGCAAGAGGATTGCAAACTCAAGGCTAGCCTTGGCAACTTAGCAAGACCCTGACTCAAAGTTAAAAAAAATAAATTAGAAAAAGAGTTGGGCATGTAGCTCAGTGATAAAGTGCCCCTGGGTTAAATCCCCAGTACTAAATTAATAATACTCATCATCATCATCCTCAAACAGATAAAAAAAATAAAAATAAAATACCACTCTGATCATAAACTTTACTTACCAACTTAATGTATGTTTTGGATTAGTTTAGCATTAAAATCAGTGAATTTTAGGTGAATTAGTTCATCTTACAGAATGTGGATGGCCTTCATGTAATCAGTTGATTAGAACAAGAGGACTAACTTCTCAGAACAAGAGGAAATTCTGCTCCCAATTTCTTACAATAAATCTCTTTATTCCTTTTTATTCCATTTCTCTGAAGAATCCTGGATAATATTAAGAACTACTTTTCACACAAAAGGTGAAATTTTGTGATAAAGTTTGAAATAAATCCTAAATATGTTTACGTTTTCCTTGTGGAATTTTTAGTACATTGCACTGATGAGTTGTCAATATGTAAAGTCTTTATAATTATTTTGTAAATATGTGAATACTTTACATTCATAGAAAGAATATCATATAAACCCCAATAGGTATAGCTTTTGAAATTCATATTGCCTCTCTTATTACTTCTTATATACTACACAGAAAATACTATAGCAAATCAATATATATATAATCCTCATTTATATTTAAAAATAAAAATTCTCAAAGTTATAGCAAATGACTTTCCAATTTTCTTACAACTGTGTAATTTAACTGTCTTTTATAATCTTTGAGGGAAAAAACTACCAGAAGTTTCTTGCTCAAGAACGTTGAAAAGTTATTTAAAACAAAAAATAAAAAATAAATAAAACTCAGATGTGAATGTTGAATGTCCTTCTTTAACCTGAAGAAAAAATGGTCAGAGATTTCGTTGATCAATTTAGAGCAATATACTCTTTCAAGCCATCTGTTTCATAGAATTAATAGGCAATTAGTTTTGTCAAACAAAGAACTCATTCCAAACTCATAGGCTACAGAAAATATTTGCAAAAGAGGTCAGAAAAGTAATTAAGAGAAATACTTTGAGATGTTAAAGACATTTTAAACACGTCTTTAACAAAATGTTATTAATAAATATACATGTATTAGAATCGCCATTCTTTTGTTTCCTTTACCTTTTTAACAGTTTTGTTTTGCTTTTTTTTTTTAATTTTTATTTCTTGTTCTTTTTAGATACACATGACAGTAGAGTGTAGTTTGACATATTATACATACATGGAGTAGTTTCATAGACAATTTACATACAGGAACCACCCACTGAAAGTCCTTATGGTTTGGATGGAAGGTGTACCTCAAAAGCTCCTGTTAATGTAGAAACGTTTGGAGGTGAAATGATTGGACAGCGAGAACTGTGACCTACATCCTAGTTTGAATGGACCAACTGGGTAATGATTGTAGAGAGGAGAGGTGCGGCTGAAGGAGTTGGGTCACTGGGGGCATGCCCAGGAAAGTTTCATTTTCCCTGCCACCCCTCCCTCATCCCTCTCCCTGCTTCTTTGCTGCCATATCCTGAGCATCTTCCTTTTGTTAAGCTCTTGTGCCATGGTGTGCTGCCTCATCTTGGACCCAGAGAAATGGACTTAGCCAACCATGGACTAAATTTCTGAAATAATGAGCCAAAATAAACTTGTCAGGTGTTTTGGTCACATTGAGGAAAAGTTAACTAACACAAAAGTATATAATAAAATAGATTTTAGTATATGGCATCCACAGAGGTGTGCAACCATAACCATAATCTGATTTAAGAATAGTTTTATTATACAAACAGGAAACATACCTCCCGTTCCATAATCCCCCATATCATCACCAGTCTTACCTTCTATTTCTGTAAATTATTCTATCAGTAGCATCTTATGTAAGTGGAATCATTGTATGTAAGCATACAAATAATAGCTAATGTTTTCAAGTTTTGTCTGTATTTTAGCATTTTGTCTGTATTTTAGCATTTAGCATTTTTAGTTGCTAAATATGGTTTTATTATATGGGTACACAACATTTTGTTTATCATTTTAGCAGTTGGTGTCCATTCAGTTTGCTTCTGCTTTTTAGTTATATTGCTTTTGTGAACTTTCATGTCCACAATTTTGTTTGAACATCTGTTTTCAATATTCTTGGCTTTATACCTGGAAATGAAATTATAGGGTCACAGAATTACCCTATGTTTAACAGTCTCCTGAAGCTGTTTTCCAAATTTACTGTACCTTTTCAGATCTAACCAGCAACGTATAATGTTTCCAATTTCTCCACAACCTTGCTGTCACTCATTATTATATGTATTTTTATTTTACCCATTCTAGTGTTTTGAATTTTTATTTGTTTAATGTCTATTTACTCATTGAACATTTTTATATCTTCTTTGGGTAAATATACATTAAAATCTTTGCTTATTGTTAAAATTATGATGTATAATGAATAGTATCACAAATAATAGATGTTCAGTAAATACATGCAGAATAACTGGAAATCATATTTTTAGTTATATTTGCTAATTAATGAATCATATACTTGGTGTATGTGCATCTTTTCATATCAGTCATAAAAGAAACAGTTGAATTTCTAACTAAAATTTCCTACATTCAATATAATTTTTTTTATTGTAAACAAATGGGATACATGTTGTTTCTCTGTACATGGAGTGAAGGCATACCATTTGTGTAATCATAAATTTACATAGGGTAATGTTGTTTGATTCATTCTGTTATTTTTTCCCTTCCCCCCAACCCTCCCACCCCTCTTTTCCCTCTATACAGTCCTTCCTTCCTTCCATTCTTGCCCCCCTCCCTAACCCTAACCTAACCCTAACACTAACCCCTCCCACCCCCATTATGTGTCATCATCCACTTATCAGCGAGATGATTCTCCTTTGGTTTTTTGAGATTGGCTTATCTCTCTTAGCATGATATTCTCCAATTTCATTCATTTGCCTGCAAATGCCATAATTTTATCATTCTTCATGGCAAAGTAATATTCCATTGTATATATATGCCACAGTTTCTTTATCCATTCATCAATTAAAGGACATCTAGGTTGGTTCCACAATGTGGGTATGGTGAATTGAGCAGCTATGAACATTGATGTGGATGTATCTCTATAGTATACTGATTTTAAGTCCTTTGGGTATAGGCTAAGGAGTGGGATAGCTCAGTCAAATGGCGGTTCCATTCCAAGCTTTCTGAGGAATCTCCATACTGCTTTCCAGAGTGGCTGCACTAATTTGCAACCCCACCAGCAATGTATGAGTGTACCTTTTTCCCCACATCCTCGCCAACATCTATTGTTGCTTGTGTTCTTGATAATCGCCATTCTAATTGGGATGAGATGAAATCTTAGGGTAGTTTTGATTTGTATTTCTCTTATTACTAGAGATGTTGAACATTTTTTCATATATCTGTTGATTGCTTGTAGATCTTCTTCTGTGAAATGTCTGTTCATTTCCTTAGCCCATTTATTGATTGGATTATTTATATTCTTGGTGTAGAGTTTTTTGAGTTCTTTATATATTCTGGAAATTAGTGCTCTATCTGAAGTTACATTCAATATACTTTTTAAGATAAATTATTCAAATCTTTTCCCCTGAGATCTGGAAGGAACAACAATGTCTGCTCTGAACATGTAAATGGAAGTCATACTCAGTTCCAGAAGATAAGAAAAAATAAGTAGTTGGCAGAAGAAGAAACAAGAGTGCCATTGTTCAGATGACATGAGTGCATTTGCAGAACATCCAAAAGAATCTGCAAATTATAATAATTCAAATGATAACTTGGCAAGAGTACTCAATACTAGTAAGTATAAAATTCAACTGCATTTTTATATAACAGAAATCAAGTACTACAAAATTAAACTTTAAGAATTACACTGTCTACAATTCAAGATGTACAAGACTTCTACAAAGAAAACTACAAAATATTATTGATTGAATTTTAAGAAATTATAACAAACGGAAGAAATTACAATATTCAAAACTTTAAAGAAACAATATTTTAAAAATGCTAGTTACTTCCAAAATATCCTTAAATTTAATGAAATTCCAAAGTTCCAGCAACTTTTTTACATAGCAATAGATTGATTTGAAAATTCATATAAAATTAGGAAGAGCAAGAATAGCCATAGTAATCTTAAAAAAGAGAGGAAATAAAGGTGGACTTAAAATACCATAAGTCAGAAAATCTTAGAGAGCTAAATTAATTAAGACAATGTAGTAAGATTGAAAAATATACCAATGGAATCTAATATATGTATATATCACCAAAACCCAGTGAAGAAATGATGCCCTTTCCAAAATATATTTGTGGGTAAATTTACACTCAAAACTACATTCTAGATGGATTATAGAGGTCTTATAGTGAAAAAAATATAGTAAATAAAACTGCTATCCAACACAATAACCACTAGCAATATATGGCTATAAAAACTTGAATTAAAATTTTAAAATTCTGATGTCAGTAGTAATACCCACATTTCAAGAACTCAATAGTCAGTTAGTGAGGATTGAATTAGCACAAATTTAGAACTTCTTTTTCATCATCATGTAAACTTCTGTTTGTTAACTTGGTACTAAAAATAGCAATGGAGAATATCTTTATGAACTTGGAAAAAAGATTTCTTAAATAGAAAAGATAAAAGTGCTAACAACATGACAGTTTTGATGATGACAGAACAACTTTATACTGAAGAACTTTTATCAATCAAATATATCAAGAGTGAATAAAAGGCAACTCACCAAGTATAACAATATATTTTAGTTACATATATCTGATAATTAAATTATATTCACATAGCACATAAGAAAGATTCCTATAAAAAAATGAGGAAAACAGAGTCAATAAAATAGAAAATAATAAAGGAGAGACTTCAACTGGTACTTCAAAGAAAGTAAAAGATAACAAATGTCCAAACAAAATAAAAGTATGCTTGACATCAGTAATCATCAAGAAAATGAACACTAAAATTTTAAAAAATTAGTTTCTTTCTCTCTCTCTGTATATATATGTATATCACCAGGATGATTGCAGTTTAAAATATAACAATACTAATTATTAATGAGGACTAACAGTAATTGTTAATTGTTATAATTTGCTTAGAAAATGTACATTGGTACAAAGACAACTACAGAAAACTGAAAGTATCTAATAAAACTAAATGTATCTATTCTATACTCAGTTGTATGTATATTCACATATTCAAATAGAAATGTTTACCTGTGTGTACCAAAGGACATGTACTGACATGCACATTGTATTACTGTGACGAACACTCAAAACAAATGTTTTTCAAATGTATGTTCATAATAAATAAATTATGCTATATTCATGGAAAGGTATGATAACTATTAATGAAAATTAGCAAACCACTGATAAATGTAACTATATTAATGAATCTTAAAAGAATAATGAGGAATGAAATAAGCCATACCAAAAAATTGTGTATATAAAGTTATATACATAGTTGTATATAAAGATATATATACAATTATTATAATCATATAATTATGTAAATACAATTATTACATATGTACTTATATATATACATATACTATACAAATCTAGAAAAAAATTAAAACAAGAAAAACTAATGTATGGTCGTAGACATCAGTAAACACCTAAGCATAGTAATGACTAAGAAGTGGCACAAGTAGCCTTCTTTGTTCAGGTTATATTCTATATTTTAATATTTTGGATAGTTAAATGAAATCAATAGCATTTTGATATTCACTTGACAGAATCAACAGGAAGTATGATTATAAAAAGGGGATTTATTAGATTGGTTTACACAACCAGAAGCTAGATAGTTCACAATGGCCTTCTGCAGCTGGAGAGCTGGAAGAAGCAGCAGCTGCACAATTCGAGACAAGGAAGCCCCATAACAAGAAAGATCAACAGTGCTACTCTAGTCCAAGACCAAGGCTTCTGGAAACTACCTGGAGAATCACTGGCAGAATCTTCTTTGGAAAAGTGAAGAAGTAAGAGTCCGATATCCTCAGAGGATCAAAGCAGCAATCAAGAACCCCTTCAAGAACAGTTGAGCTTCATCTGCTCAACTAAAGTTCTTCCAACTTTTATTCCATTCAAGTCACCATCCTTTTGGGCAGTGCCGCCCAGGCTTAGGGAGTGTCTCCACTTCAGTTCACTATCCCACATTCCTATCATTCCTAGACAGACCCTCACTGACACACCCAGAAGCCTCTGAATCATTGGCAACTCTTAATCCAATCAAGTTGACAGTTCAAATTAACCATTACACTTGCTTTGTGCAATTTTCTGCAAGTATAGTGTAATCCAATACAAAAATAGTTTACTAAAATAGTTTCTAAAGATACATTATATATTTAAGTCCTAAATTCATGTAGGAAAAGTTTTATTAAAGAAGTTACATTTGAACACCTGTAAGTTTATTAAGAAGATAGATCCCATCTCTCTTTACTATAATAAAATAGACTTTTTAATAATTAAACACTAATTTAAATTTTCCATGTATTAACGTACACAGCATAAGTCATTTATTCTTAAATCTCAACATAAAGATTTGTCCTTTTCTCCCCTGAATACTAAACTTTAATCTATTCCTATTTCTGATTTTCTCCTTTGTTTCTCTAGCATTCATTAGTCCTCTTGAAAAAGAAAATCCTTGGAAAAGATCAAAACTCTCCATTTTTAAATTTTACTCTGGCCAATAGCAATGCCACAAATAAATTTTAGTTGAACCACAGAAATTTTCAATATTTTAAATTTTTGACCTTCAAAAATGATGTTCTTATGCTTCAAAGTAAAACTCTAAATTGTGCTCATCAAGTGTCACTTTCCTCATAAAGACTCCCACAGTTTTTGTGCTGGAGTTGTGTCTCAGTGGTAGAGTGATTGTTTAGCATGTATGAGGCATTGGGTTCAATCCTCAGCACCACATAAACATAAATAAAATAAAGGTATTGTGTCCATCTACCACTAAAAAAAAATATTTAAAAAAAAAAGACTCCCACAATTGCATCAAGCTAAATTGACCTCCACTCCTTAAGGAGACTTACTTTGCCACTGTATTGTTACTGTTCCCTCATTGTATCATCTCTGGAAGTATCTCCTCTTGAGAGACAATAAACACCTGGCTACAGTCTTGAACCCTGAGTCATATACTCACCAAGTGACTTTGGATAAGTATTTGATCTTCCTTAAATTTTTTACTTTCAGTATTAGGAATTGAATTCAGGGTGCGCTACCACTTAGCTTATCCCCGGCCCTTTATTTTTATGTTTTATTTTGAGGCAAAGTCTTCCTCAATTGCTTTGGGCCTTACTAAGTTGCTGAGGCTGGTCTTGAACTCTCAATCTTCCTGCCTCACCCTTCCAAATCAGTGGGATTATAGGCATGTACCAATGATCTAAGTCTCATTTTCTCACAAAAGATTTGCTTTAAATACTGAGATAATTGATTCAATTCAAAATCAATTATTAAATTTGATCATATCAATCATATAATATACGCAATAAAGGGTCATTTATAAATATGAAAAAAGGTCCACTTTAAACAACTCTTTGAAATCACACTAAAATAATTTATAACAAAGACCACCAAACTCACTCACAACATGGATTTGTAGGAAACTAAAAATAACTCTGTTGGTGGAAATTATGAAGTACTTTCCTTGAGAACTGGCATCAGAAATATTCCTACATACCACTATCTCAGATGATAGATAGATGATATATGTTTATAATAAAAATCTTCATAATATCATAAGTATAATATAATAATTATTATTTGACACAGTTATAATTGGCATCATAGATGTACATGGCATTATATGTTTTATTGTATAATACTAATTCCCTAGTATCAGATGTATCTTTCCACATATATACATACATAGTAATCATATATATATGTTTATATATGTGTGTATATGTCTGTACACATACACACATGATTTTGAAGATTATCCAAGGGATAATTGAAAGTCATTGCATGATTTTAATAGTTATGTTTTAATAAGAACTATAGCACTAAGTTCAAACCTATAAACAAGTGAAAAATTATCAGTGACAAGTCTCCCACCTACTTTTTCCTCCTAGATCCATCTGGGAGGTAATGACTATGAACACTTTTTGTGTATTCTTTCACTGTTTCTATATATCTTTTATTCATATACTGTTCTACACTTTATTTTCCCCTGAAGTAAATAAATTTAACAGAAAGTACATTTTTATAATATGAATGTTTACTTTTTCTAATGGTTGGATACACTTTCTTGCATGAATTGACCACAATTCATTTATCTAGTCCTTTACTGGTAGCTATCATTTAAATCCTTTCAGTCTCTACGTCCTTGCAAAGCATACTTTTGTACATTATTTTTTCATAGGTAAGTATAGTCATAAGATAAATTCTTAAAAATGGAATTGCTTGGTTAAGTAATGTGTGGATTTTTAATTTTGATAGATATTGCCACATAGTTCTCTTTTAAAGTGGAGGCAATTTGTCTTCTCATCAGCCATATATGATTTTAAGTAATTCTGTTTTAGAAAGACAAATCTGTGTGGAATTTGAAGATGGATCATGGCAAGGAACAATGGCATGCGGCATACTAATTTGGAAGGTAACACAGTAATAGTCTATGCAAGTAGTAAAGGGAAACGCAATAAATGAGAGGAAGTGACTATTTCTAGAAGTACATATTGAAGTAGTAGTATTGAGGGGTTTGAGATAATGACACCTTTGAGTGCTCTATTCATGAAGGCCTTAAGTATATCTTTTACTAAATCATCCAAAGTGAAGTTAAATCATTCAAGAGACATCGAGTCCATTACCACCTCAACCTTTGACTTGTCAGCCTCGTAGCTCCTCTTGCCAAATTCTCACTTCATTAAAGTGCTACTAAAATGAATGTCCTTTGTCAGATGTCTCCACTACTCTCCATTAAGCCATTAACACGGACTCTTCACTTTCAAGACCTTTAGCCCTAAAGGTTAGCAAATTCCAAGTTCAAGTATCTGGCTTTTATCATTAAAAGTCTAAGGAAAAACTACTCTTAAATCTGCCCCCATGTTTAAGCAGCTTTGTCTCAGGCCCAGCACTAACAATCCTGTAATCCCCAAAGGAGACTTGGGCTGGTAATTTACATGTGGAAAGATCCTGAATTCCTTCTAGAGAAACTGAGTTCAATGAGCAATAACTCTTGATTTGGGGCTTAAATCCTTCACCATAGACTAGCCAGTTTCCAAAATCATGTTCCTATGTAGGAACTAATTCTTCTTCCTATTATAAGAAGCCTAGAACTCTATTTCTCCATTTCACATTTCTCAATATTCTGAACCTATAAATTAGAAGGCAACTAGCATTAAATTATGATGTGATCTCCTTGTTGGAGAATAATAGGGGAGATTTCTGAGTTTTTGTGAAGATATTCATTGAACACTTTTACTTGGACCTATTTTGTACTTGGGAGTTTCCTTTAGGTGGTATTACTAGCTAGTTACAATGTAAGCATAGCTTGGGAGACAAAATAAAGTCGGTGAACTTTGGAAGAGCATATAAACCAAAAGTAAACCATTTACTTGTAGGTTGTCTGTGGTGGACAGGGGTGTTGGATATTTCCATCTGGATTTCAATTCAAACTTTATGCTAATTCCTCTGAACTCTAAAACTGGCATAGACAAAGTTGAGAGAGTAGTGGAGCAAACAGATAAAAGCTCCACTAAACAAGCCCTTTTAAAACAGCCAGGAAAATTTTCTGCCTTCCAATTGTTAAAGACTATTCTACTTTCAGGGAAGCTATTTTATTGTCACTGAAAAAACATGGACTGAGAAAGTGCTTTTTAATTTTGAAGATGTAAGGCAGAGATGTGACTCCAAGGAATGCAATTGCTTTGTAAGATAATATAGAGAGGCTGGCTATGGTGCAAGTGGAGTTTCACATCTGCAGATTGTGCTTCCCTTAGAGGAATTTCCAAGTATGGATTTAGAATGTGCTGTGTCTGAAAATTATAGCAAGCCCTCTGGGGAAATTCTTGTGAAAACAATGGCCACAAGATATCAGCAACAGAGACCTCTAAGGACTTAAGGAGAGATACAAATGCATAATTAACTTGAGTTTGAAAAAGAAAAACTCCATTTTCTTTTCATTTTTCCATTGGAAATAAATTGGGCTTGTCTAACTGGTGTATATTGGATTAGATTGTTGATGTCTCACAATATTATTATTCAAGATAAAGACTTGGTCTGTCAGGAAAGGGGCTGATGTAGGACTATTATGTTCCAAGAGAATTGTTATTTGGAAGGCATTAAGCCAGATCACACTTTTGTGGTTTCAGGAGGATTTTCCTTAGAGGAAGTAAAAGTATTCATGAAAGTCATACTGGGAAGATGTCAAACTGGAAACAGAAAGTGAACACCATGACTTTCAGACAGGAAGAAAAGAGAGATATTGTTTGCCGTACCCTGGATAGAAGGATTGTCATGCTCAAAAACACTCCATTAGCAGAAGGATTAGGAGGAAGGGAAATGGGTTTATACCACATAGACACAGACTGCAAGTTAGACAGGAGTTATTCATTTGAAACCTCCTTATAGCAAGGTCTAGTTTAAATGGTACCTCTGAACTCTGAGATGACTCATCTAGTACCAGTTATCAATTACACACTGTTTTACTTCCATCATGCTTTAAATTTTCAACTTTCCCAGTGGAAAGTTAGTAGAAATTTTATGACCTAATTGAGAAAAAATACAAGAGAGAAAAAAAAATTACATTCAGAGACAGTTTATTTGTTCATTCTTTAAATATATGTCACACCTACTATATTCAAGTTACCATTGAGATGCAGGGAATAGAATGGTGAGCAACATACTATATAAATGAGATGATGTCTCTCATAAAGCTAACATTCCATTGTGAAGAGGTCAATGAAATATATAATAAGCAATTTTAAAAAACAAATTATTTTCAAATAATAATTAGTGCTATCAAAATAATAAAATAAGTTAATATAAACTGTGATGAGGACATCACTTAAATAAGATGGCCAAGAGAATTATGTTTCTCCTGAAGAATAATTTTTGAGGACAGAACCAGCTATGTAAGAATCTGAGAAAAAGCATTCTGGGCAGGGGAGCACTGAATTCCATAGTTTAAGAAAAAGCAGAGCAATATGCTGAATAGGTAGAGCAAGGATAACTAGAGCAGACCCAGTTCCAGGGTAAGATGGGAAATAACAACAAGGACTGTTTGTTGGAATATGTAAGAAATTTTTTCAGAAATTCTTTGGAAGGGGAACTCAGAAATATATGTATAAAATATATAAACTATACACACACACATACAGAAAATAAGATAAATAAGATAAAAACTTTTATCAGATAGATATTAACTTTTAAAGGTGATTGTTTTAGTCAACTTTTTCATTGCTACAACTAAAATACCATGTCAGAATAATTGTAGAGAAGGAAAAATTTATCTTGAGACTCATGGTTTCAGAGATCTCAGTCCATGAGCAGCTGGTTCCATTCCTTGGGGATCAAAGTGAGTCAGGACATCAATGATAGAAGAGTGTGGCAGAGGGAAGCAGTTCACATGATGATCAGGCAGCAGAGAGAGGGACATTCCACTCTCCAGATACAAAATACATACCCCAAATCAAGCCCCCAGGGACCCATCTCCTCCAGTCTCACTCTTCTTGCCTTCAGGTCACACTCAGTTAATTCGTATCAAAGGATTAATTCAATGATTAAGACTCATATTCTAATCATTTCTCCTCTAAACCTTCTTGCATTGTCCCACACATGAGCTTTTGAGCAACACTTTACATCCAAACTGTAAGTAATATATCTAGATCTGAGTCGAGATGCATACCTATAGATTTAGATCTAGATGTACATATTTTCCCACTACAAAAGTTGCATTTAGTCTTCACAACAGGTTCTTATTTTCCTATGGGGACAATAGTCATCGTGTCATGAGAATACACATGTCCTGGACTAAGCTAAACAACACAGTCTAAGTACCACTGTGATCAGTCTGGGGATACATGTGTGCCCCAAGATGACCCAGCCAAATTCAATTTCTGGGGTTTTCCAAGGATTTCTGAGGCGAGGTTCTGAGAAGAAAGCATGCAATCCTATGAGCTTCTGGTAGCCATCTTCCTATCATGAAGAGAAAGAATCCGGAGATGGTGCCATCAAAGTTAAAGTCAGTGGAGGGTCAGAAGAAGCCTCTTCCTTAGGAATATCATTGAACCTCTAAATCAAGTATTAGTTGAAGACATTGCTATGTCAAATCCATGTCAAATAGTATTTTTTTAGTAGGCAAGACTATATGAAATGCTATATCAATCAAATCTTTCTGGTTATATAAATAAAAAAAAATCCTTTTACTGTTTAAGACCATTTTAATTATGTTTATTTGTGTTTTCTTCTAACAACAATCACCACAAATTATGTATCTTAATACAAATTTGTCTATAAAGTCATAACTAACTCAGAGTCTCAGAGTACAGCAACTGAGAATGTTTGTAATATGGAATAATAATATGATAGTAATATGGAATTCTTACATGAAAAAATATGCAAAATCCTCAGATCAGAAGAACATAGAGTTTAATATTATAGTACTATAACAGTAACATTTTTTATGCCATAACTGTCAGTGAACTATTTTTATATTACCAAAAATGTGAAGCTTTTATTCCAAGAAGCTTGGAACTCTTTGCAAGAACCTCATCAATCCTCCTCATTATATCTCTCTAAAGTTGTCAGGTTATAAGTATTATTATTCATATTTTACATAGAACAGGAGCAATTTAAAACTCTTATAATCCCATTTATCTAAAAAGATGAAACTATTAACCCCAAACAGACTAAATATAACTTGACAGTGAGACATGTTGATCCTGAGTTGCATTAGAGTTCAATTCATAAGGCAACTCAATGCCTTTAAGTCTTTAAGTCTTCAGGCTATTTTTTTTTTTTTAATCCATTTTGAGGATGCCAAAAGCTGGTCAGGAAGAAACTACCCAATGATGCAATGATGCTCAATTTAGACTCTTATGTGCTAACATGCATTTATGTGTCCCAGTTACATTTTTCAACCAGTAGTGTCATCCTGTTAAGAATTAGTTTACATGTCATATTACATACAGAAAAATGACAACTAAGTGATGCCATCAAATAAAACATTTTAAATATTATTTTAATAATTATAACAATAGTGATTATTTAATAATTTAATGTTGATTCATTTAAGTTTGTCCACCTACTAACCCTAGCATTTCTTTGAATTAAGATTGTACATTTAGAGAGGCCAATTGTCACAGTTAGAAACACAGAGCATGGCAAGTAATACCTAAATGGAAGACTGGGTACTTGACTACTATGCACATAACTGTAGTTCTTTTTTTTTTTTTTTTTTTTTTAACATAGAAATAATTTTTAATTCATTTTTTTTCTTTTTTTTTTTTACGTTTACATAGGGTAATGATGTTTATGTTATTTTTCCCCTCCCCCCACCCCTCCCACCCCTCTTTTCCTCTACGATCCTTCTTTCCTTCATACTTTTTTTTTTTTGTGATCTTTTTTTTTTTTTTTGTATATACAACATTTTCTTTTTTTTTTACATTTACATGAGGTAATGATGTTTATTTATTTTTCCCCTCCCCCCACCCCTCCACCTCTTTTCCCTCTACACAGTCCTTCTTTCCTTCATTCTTACTACTCTCCTTAGCTAACTCTAAACTAACCCTAAACCTAATGCTAACCCCTCCCACCCCATTATATGTCCTCATCCGCTTATCAGCGAGATCATTCGTCCTTTAGTTTTTTGAGATTGGCTTATCTCACTTAGCATGATATTCTCCAATTTTGACCATTTGCCTACAAATGCCATAATTTTATCATTCTTCATTGAGGAGTAATATTCCATTGTATAAATATGCCACAGTTTCTTTATCCATTCATCAACTGAAGGGCATCTAGGTTGGTTCCACAATCTGGCTATGGTGAATTGAGCAGCAATGAACATTGATGTGGCTGTATCTCTGTAGTATGCTGATTTTAAGTCCTTTGGGTATAGGCCAAGGAGTGGGATAGCTGAGTCAAATGGTGTTTCAATTCCAAGCTTTCTGCGGAATCTCCACACTGCTTTCCAGAGTGGCTGCACTAATTTGCAACCCCACCAGCAATGTATGAGTGTTCTTTTTTCACCACATCCTCGCCAACACCTATTGTTGCTTGTATTCTTGATAATCGCCATTCTAATTGGGGTGAGATGAAATCTTAGGGTAGTTTTGATTTGCATTTCCCTTATTACTAGGGATGTTAACATTTTTTCATATATTGGTGTATTACTTTGTACATCTTCCTCATGTGAGTGTACCTGTTCATTTCCTCTAGCCATTTGTCGTATTGGATTATTTGATATTCTTGTGCTAGAGTTATTTGAGTTCCTTTATAGATTCTGGAAATTAGAGCTACTATCTGATGTATGGTGGACAAAGATATTCTCCCCTCTGTAGGCTCTCTCTTCACATTACTGATAGTTTCCTTTGCTGAGAGAAAGCTTTTTAGTTTGAATCTATCCCAGTTGTTGATTCTTGCTTTTATTTCTTGTGCTATGGGAGTCCTGTTAAGGAAGTCTGATCCTCAGCCAACAAGTTGAAGATTTGGACCTACTTTTTCTTCTATAAGATGCAGGGTCTCTGGTCTGATTCCGAGGTCCTTGATCCATTTGAGTTGAGTTTTGTGTAGGGTGAGAGATAGGGGTTTAATTTCATTCTATTGCATATGGTTTTCCAGTTTTCCCAGCACCATTTGTTGAAGAGGCTATCTTTTCTCCATTGCATATTTTTGGAACCTTTGTCTAGTATGAGAAAATTGTATTTATTTGGGTTTGTGTCATGTCCTCTATTCTGTACCATTGATCTACCTGTCTATTTTGGTACCAATACCATGCCGTTTTTGTTACTATTGCTTTGTAGTAGAGTTGAAGATCTGGTATTGCAATACCCCCTGCTTCGCTCTTGCTGCTGAGGATTGCTTTAGCTATTCTAGGTTTTTTATTCTTCCAGATGAATTTCATAATTGTACACACTTTTAGTAAGGAACTCAATTGTGTTTTCTGAGCCAATGCACGACTGAATTTTCATGAAATTTGGGGTATTTTCTCTTTTCCTCATTACCACTGTGCTCCCAACATCTGAGTACTCTCTCTCCACGTTTCATAAAAAAGACCCTGATGTATTGCTGTTGCACTACGCTAACGTTCAAGTTGAAAAGAGCTGAGATTGAAGTTGTTTTTGTGAGAAAGATTCGCAAATGGATTTCAGTGAATCTTTGCCTGTCATCTCCCCTTCTGATTCCCACTTTGGTCCGCAGATGTGGTGTTTCCACCGTGAACGGTGCGTCTGTTATAACAAACTGTTTCGATTTCTACGAATTTAGCTTTCCCTATGCATGCACTTTTAGGCAGAAAATTAATTGCGTTTTCTGAGCAAATGCGTGACTGAATTTTCATGAAACTCAGGGTATTTTCTCTTTTCCTCGTTCCCACTCTGCTCCCAATATCTGAGCATACTCTCTTCACTTTTTATCAACAAGCACCTTCTGTATTGCTCTTTCAGTACTCTAATGTGCAGTATAAAGATGTCTGAAATTGAAGTTGCTTTTCTGAGAAAGTTTCACGAATGGATTTCAATGAAACTTTGCCCATCATTTCAACTCCTCATTACCACTTTTCTCCACAGATATGTTTTTTCCATCATGCAGGGTGCTTCTGTTATGACAACCTGTTTCGATTTCCATGAGTTGAGCTTTTTATATGCACGCACTTTTAGTCAGTAACTGAATTGCATTTTCTAACGAATATACGACTGAATTTTAATGAAACTCGTGGTATTTTCTCTTTTCCTCGTTCCCACTCTGCTCCCCACATCTGAGTAATCTCTATCCACGTTTCATAAACAAGCCCCTTATGTATTGCTCTTGCAGTACCCTAACGTGCAGTGTGAAAAGTTCTGAGATTGAACTTGCTTTTCTGAGAAAGTTTCACAAAAAGATTTCAATGAAACTAGCCTATTTTCTCCCCTCCTCATTCCCATTTTGCTTTGCAGATGTGGTCATTGCAACATGCACGGTACCTCTGTTATAACAAACTGTTTGGATTTCCATGAATTGAGCTTTCTCTATGCATGCAGTGTTAGGAAGAAACTGAAATGCATTTTCTGAGCAAATGCATGACTGAATATTCATGAAACTCAGTGTATTTTCTCTTTTCCTCATTCCCACTCTGCTCCCAACATCTGACTACACTCTCTCCATGTTTTCTAAACAAGCCCCTTATGTATTGCTCTTTCAGTACTCTAATGTGCAGTGTGAAGATGTCTGAAATTAAAGTTGCTTTTCTGAGAAAGTTTTACGAATGAATTTCAATGAAACCTTGCCCATCATCTTAACTCCTCATTCACACTTTTCTCCGCAGATATGGTGGTTCCTTCTTGCATGGTGCTTCTGGTATGTTAACGTGTTTCGATTTCCATGAGTTGAGCTTTTTCAATGCAAACACTTTTAGTCAGTAACTGAATTGAATTTTCTGAGCAAATGCACTAGTGAATTTTCTTGAAACTCGGGGTATTTTCTCTTTTCCTCATTCCCACTCTGCTCCCAACATCTGAGCATTCTCTCTCCATGTTTTCTAAACAAGCTCCTTATGTATTGCAATTGCAGTAATATAATGGGCAGTGTAAAAAGGTCTGATATTGAAGTTGCTTTTCTGAGAAAGATTCAAGAATGGATTTCAATGAAACTATGCCTAAAATCTCCCCTCCTCATTCGCACTTTGCTCCAAAGATGTGGTGGTTCCACCATGCATGGTGCTTCTGTTATAACAAACTGTTTTGATTTCCATGAAATGAGCTTTCCCTATGCACACACTTTTAGGCAGCAACTGAATTGCGTTTTATGAGCAACTACACAAATGAATTTTCATGAAAGTCGGGGTATTTTCTGTTTTCTTCATTTCCAGTCTGCTCCCAACATCTGGCAACACTCTCTCCACATATTCTAAACAAGCCCCTTATGTATTGCTCTTGCAGTACTCTAACGTGCTGGGTGAAAAGGACTGAAATTTAAGTTGCTTCTGAGAAAGTTTTACGAATGGATTTCAATGAAACTCTGCCTATCATCTCCCCTCCTCATTCCCCCTTTGCTCCGCAGATGTGGTGGTTGCATCATGCATGGTTCTTCTGTTATAACAAACTCTTTCGATTTCAATGAATTGAACTTTCCATGTGCATGCACTTTTAGGCAGCAACTGAATTGTGTTTGTGAGCAAATGCAAGAATGAATTTTCATGACACTTGGGGTATTTTCGCTTTTTTTCATTCCCCCTCTGCTACCAACCTCTGAGCATTCTCTCTCCATTTTTCTAAACAAGCTCCTTATGTATTGCACTTCCAGTAGTATAAAGTGCAGTGTGAAAAGGGCAGAAATTGAAGTTCCTTTTCTGAGAAATATTCAGGAATGGATTTCAATAACACTCTGCTTATCATCTTGCCTCCTCATTCCCACTTTTCTACACAGATGTGGTGGTTGCACCTTGCACGGTGCTTCTGTTATAACAAATCGTTTCGATTTCCATGAGTTGAGCTTTTTCTATGCACAAACTTTTAGTCAGGAACTGAATTGTGTTTTCATATCAAATGCACGACTGAATTTTCATGAACCTGGGGGTATTTTCTCTTTTCCTAGCTCCCACTCTCTTCCAACATGTGAGCACTCTCTATGTTTTCTGAACAAGTATCTTATGTATTGCTCTTCTAGTACTCTAATGTGCAGTGTGAAAAGGACTGAAATTGAACTTGCTTTTATGAGAAAGTTTCACGAATGGATTTCAATGAAACCTTGCCCATCATCTCAACTCCTCATTCCCACTTTCTTCCGCATAATGCAGGGTGCTTCTGCTAAGGCAACCTGTTACGATTTCCATGAGTTGAGCTTTTTTTTATGCACGCACTTGTAGTCATGAACTGAATTGCGTTTTCTGAGCACTTGCACGACTGAATTTTCATGAAACTCAGGGTATTTTCTGTTTTCTTCGTTCCCACCCTTCTCCCAACATCTGAGCATTCTCTCTCCACATTTTCTAAACAAGCACCCTATGTATTGCTCTTTCAGTACTCTAATGTGCAGTGTGAAAAGGGCAGAAATTGAGGTTGCTTTTCTTAGAAACTTTCACCAATGGATTTCAATAAAACTTTGCCTATCATCCCCCTCCTCATTCCCAATTTTCTCCGCAGATATGGTGCTTCCACAATTCCAGATGCTTCTGTTATGACAACCTGTTTCGATTTCTATGAGTTGAGCCTTATTTATGCTCGCAATTTTAGTCAGGAACTGAACTGCGTTTTCGGAACAAATGCACCACTGAATGTTCATGAAACTTGGGGTATTTTCTCTTTTCCACGGTCCCACTCTGCACCCAACATCTGAGCACTCTCTCTCCACGTTTCATAAACAAGACACTTATGTATTACTGTTGCACTATGATAACGTGCTGGTGAAAAGATATAAGATTGAAGTTCATTTTCTAGAAAGTTTCACGAATGGATTTCAGTGAAACTTTGCCTATCATATCCCCTCCTCATTCCTACTTTTTTCCACAGATATGGTTGTTCCACCATGCAGGGTGCATCTGTTACAAAAAACTGTTTCCATTTCCATGAATAGGGATTTCCCTATGCATGCAGTGTTAGGAAGAAGCAGAATTGCGTTTTCTGCACAAATGCATGACTGAATTTTCATGAAACACGGGGTATTTTCTCTGTTCCTCATTCTCACTCTGCTCCCAACATCTGACCACACTCTCTGCACGTTGTCTAAACAAGCCCCTTATTTATTGCTCTGGCAGTACTCTAATGTGCAGTGTGAAAAAGACTGAAATTGAAGTTGCTTTTCTGAGAAAGTTTTATGAAGGGATTTCATTGAAACTGTGCCCATCATCTCAACTCTTCATTCCCATTTTTCTCGCAGATATGTTGGTTCCACCGTGCAGGGTGCTTCTGTTATGACAACCTGTTTCCATTCCATGAGTTGAGCTTTTTGTATGCACGGACTTTTAGTCAGGAACTGAATTGCGTTTTCTGAGCAAATGCACGACAGAATTTTCATGAAACTCGGGGTATTTTCTCTTTTCCTAGTTCCTACTCTGCTCCCATCATCTGGGCACTCTCTCTCCATGTTTCCTAAACAAGCCGCTTATGTAGTGCTCTTGCAGTTCTCTAACGTGCAGTGTGAAAAGGGCTGAAATTGAATTTGCTTTTCTGAGAAAGTTTCAGGAATGGATTTCAATGAAATTTTGCCTATCATCTCCTCTCCTAATTTCCACTTTGCTACGCAGATGTGGTGGTTCCACCAAGCCAGGTGCTTCTGTTATAACAAACTGTTTCTATTTCCATGAATTGAGCTTTCCCTACACACGCAGTGTTAGGAAGAAACTGAAATGCGTTTTATGAGCAAATGCAGGACTGAATTTTCATTAAACTCGGGGTTTAGTGTTTTCCTCGATCCCACTCTGCTCCCAACTTCTGAGCATTCTCTCTCCACCTTTTCTACACAAGCGCCTTACGTATTGCTCTTGCAGTACTCTAACGTGCAGGTTGAAAAGGGTTGAAACTGAAGTTGCTATTCTGAGAAAGTTTCACGAATGGATTTCAATGAAACTTTGTCTATCATTTCCCCTCCTTATTCCCACTTTTCTCCGCAGATGTGGTGGTTCTAACATGCACGGTGCTTCTGTTATAGCAAACTGCTTCTATTTCCATTAATTGGGCTTTCCTTTTGCACGCACTTTTAGGCAGTAATGAATTGCATTTTTGAGTAAATGCACGACTGAATTTTCATGAAACCCGTGGTATTTTCTCTTTTCCTCATTCCCACTCTGCTCCCAAGATCTGAGCACTCTCTCTCCACGTCATAATCAAGCCACTTATGTATTGGTCTTGCATTACTCTAACTTGCAGTGTGAAAAGGGGTGAAATTCAAGTAGCTTTTCTGAGAAAGTTTCACAAATGGATTTCAATGAAACTCTGCCTCTCATCTCCCCTCCTCATTCCCCCTTTGCTTCGCAGATGTGGTAGTTCCACCATGCACGGTGCTTCGGTTATCACAAACTGTTTCGATTTCCATTAATTGATCTTTCCCTGTGCATACACTTTTAGTCAGGAACTGAATTGCGTTTTCTGAGCCAATTCATGACTGAATTTTCATGAAGCTCAGGGAATTTTCTCTTTTCCTTGTTCCCACTCTGCTGCCAACATCTCAGCACTCTCTCTCCATGTTTTCTTAACAAGCCCCTTACGTATTGCTATTGCAGTACTCTAATATGCAGTGTGAAAAGGGGTGAAATTGAAGTTGTTTTTCTGAGAAAGTTTCACGAATGGATTTCAATGAAACTTTGCGTATCATCTCCCCTCCTCATTCCCACTTTTCTCCAGAGATATGTTGGTTCCACCATGCATGGTGCTTCTGTTATAACAAACTGTTTCTATTTCGATGAATTGATCTTTCCCTATGCACGCAGTGTTAGGAAGAAACTGAAATGCGTTTTCTGAGCAAATGCACGACTGAATTTTCATGAAACTCGGGGTATTTTCTCTTTTCCTCAGTCCCACTCTGCTACAAACATCTTAGCATTCTCTCTCCACGTTTTCTATACAAGCATCTTATGTATTGCTCTTGCAGTATTCTAAAGTGCAGTTTGAAAAGGGCTGAAATTTAAGTTGCTTTTCTGAGAAAGTTTCACAAATGGATTTCAATGAAACTTTGCCCATCATCTCAAGTACTCATTACCACTTTTATCCTTAGATATGTTGGTTCCACCATGCACGATGCTTCTCTTTTGACAACCTGTTTTGATTTCCATGAGTTGAGCTTTTTCTCCGCATGCAATTCAGGATCTGAATTGCATTTTCTGAGCAAATTCACGGCTGAATTTTCATGAAACTCGGGGTGCTTTCTCTTTTCCTAGTTCCCACTCTGCCCCCAACATCTGAGAACTCTCTCTCCATATTTTCTTAAGAAGTCCCTTACGTATTGCTCTTGCAGTACTCTAACTTGCAGGTTGAAAAGGGCTGAAATTGAAGTTGCTTTTCTGAGAAAGTTTCACTAATGGATTTCAATGAAACTTTGCGTATCATATCTCCTACTCATTCCCACTTTGCTCCGCAGCTGTGGTGGTTCCACCATGCAGGGTGCTTCTGTGCGGGGGTGTCCGGAATTCCATCCAGTGCTTGACAAGATCCTCTGGAGGATGATTGCAAAGGCTCATCCTAAAAGGAATTGCCAATGTTTTGCTCCGAAGCATGGTGTTTTCTCTGATATTATATTACTCATTTCAGTCTGAACGGATTGCTTAAGGGGATGAAGGAAATACAACAAAAATTCCAGAAAATATTACCTACAATCTGAAAAACAATGGTTCTTTACCACTAAAAAAATTAAAAATAATTTTGCAACCGTACAATGAGTCCCTGAAAGCCTCTGGAGAAAATAGTTGTAGATCTGCCTTTGTGTCCAACAGGCTGGTTAAATTTTAACAATGGTTTTGTTCATGTGTGGTGGTGAGGTATAAGAATAAGGTTTCATAACATTACTTCCTTCCTACAAAGAATATGTCACCCCTATAATAAACGTTGGTACACAATTACAATTGGGACCGCTGCCCTACTGTACCCTTAACTCAGCAATTCAGATATTAACCAGATGGACCTAGTAGAGATAGTCACATGAAATAACTTGTCTATTGTTTTAACCTCAAGAATAATAAGAATAGTCTTAGGTCACATAGAGTTTAGATATTAAGAAAGTAAATATTGTATTAGTTCACCAACGTAGTTAGATTTCTTAAAACAATTGTGATTAGGTAAGGATAATCTGTAAGGTTACTGTTTTCTCATAATTTTCTGTTCCTTGTTAAAAACAATTTCTGCCTATGTTTTGAAAACTTCTTTAATATTAACCACAAGATCGTCATTATAGCCTGAAGAAAAATGTATATAAACCCAACCTTCCCCAGAATAAAGTGGGATTGATTGCACCAGAACTAGAGACTGTGTCTTTCATTCTCCATTCATCGCCGACGCTGTCTCCCCGCACCCCATTTACTGGTGTGGAACCCATGGACTCCTGCTAGGGCTGGACCCCAGCAAATGGCACCCAACGTGGGGCCCTCTGGTAAACCCCCCATTTATTAATATTAATTTCATTCCTTTCAAGACATCGAGGATCCTGCCTGGGGTGCCATGGACCCCTCGGTAGAGAAAGCTGAGAAAGGATAGGCAGGTATAGACAGAACAGCCACGATGGGAAATAGTGAAACCAAAGAAAGAGCATTATTTATTGATATTGCTAAGCACTTATTAACTAAAAGAGAAATGCATGTAGGAACAGCTCAATTAAAAAGAATTTTTCATTTTGTGAAGAATGTGCCTCTTGGTTTCCTGAACAGGGAACCTTAGATGTTAAAACCTGGAAAAAGGTAGGCGATGCTATGCATGCACATCATAGATTATATGGCAATGAAAGAGTCCCTGCCGATACTTTTGCATTGTGGAATCTTTTTAGGGACTGTTTAGACCCTAGACATGAAAGTGAGCAGCTAAGTAAAAGGGTAAGATCACCAAATGAAATGTCAGAAAAGGAGCTTTTGCTGACAGCCTTGGTTAAAAAATATACAGAGGAAACTCAGAGTGAAAGTGAAAGTGAATCAGCCGATGATGAAGATGGCAAAAAGGGAAAGGTCTACCTGATCAGTTGTCCCCATCTGATGAGGAGGACTTGGAAGAAGCCGCTTTCAGATATCATAATGAGGATCCACCTTTGGTGGCTCCTGTTGGGCCGGCCCTTCCTAAACCCCCAGATAAAATAAAAAGGAAAGTCCAAAAGGTAGGATTTCTAGGTGCTGTTAGTGAAGCACAAAAACAGGGAGATATTAGTATTTGTTGCCCTATCATATGGGTTATAGATGAGGGAGGAGAGCCTCATTGGGAGCCTCTCTCTTTTAAAATATTAAAAGAACTAAAAGCAGCTGTAAAAGATTTAGGACCTACTTCCCCTTATACTCTGCAGCTAGTGGAGAATGTCCTTCTCCTGTGGCTGTCCCTAAAGGCTATCATATTATAGTCATTGATTTACAAGATTGCTTCTTTACTATTCCTTTAGCTAAACTAGATAGATGGCGTTTTGCTTTTAGCTTACCATTGCCTAATTTACAAAGGCCTTATCAAAGATTTCAATGGAAAGTATTACCTCAAGGAATGAAAAATAGTCCTACATTATGTCAAAAATTTGTAGATCAAACTTTAATTAATTGTAGACAAAAGTATCCAGACTGCTATATGATTCACTCTATGGATGATATATTGATTGCACATTCTCAAAGCCATTTGTTACAAATAATATTACAGGATTTAATTAAAGATTTACAGAGGTGGGGTCTGATAGTGGCTCCTGAAAAAATTCAACAGGAGCCTCCTTATAATTATCTAGGAAGAACTATAAAAACAGATTGTGTCAACTCTCAAAAGTTACAAATTCGAAAAGACAAACTATTAACATTAAATGATTTTCAAAAATTACTGGGAGATATAAATTGGATTAGACCTTATTTAAAACTCTCAACTAATGATTTAAAACCTTTGTTTGAAATACTAAAGGGTGATTCAGATCCTAACTCAAGTAGAATATTAACTAAAGAAGGAGAACAAGCCTTACAAGTTGTTGAAACTGCAATTCAAAAACATTACTTACAACAAATTAATTATAACTTGCCTTGGGTTTTTATTGTGCTAAAAACAAAACATACTTCAACAGGTTGTTTATGGCAAAATGATCCACTTGAATGGATACACTTACCAGTATCAGGAAAGAAAATATTAATGTCTTATCCTACTATGGTAGCTTCTTTGGTATTAAAGGCCAGATTTAGAAGTAAAGAATTGTTTGCTTGTGAAATGCATGAAATAATTATTCCTTACACAAGAGAACAATTTGACCAATTATTACAAATTGATGATCAATGGGCTATTGCATTTCTAAATTTTACAGGAAAAATTTCTTTCCACTTGCCCAATAATCCTTTACTACATTTTTTACTTCAAACAGAAATAATATTTCCTAAATGGTGCTCCTCAACTCCAATTAACAATGCTATGTTAATATTTACAGATGGGTCATCAAATGGAAAAGCAGTTACAATAATTAATTGTCAACCCACAGTTCTATGGACACAAGAAACTTCTGCACAAAAAACTGAATTAGAAGCAGTCATCTATGCTTTCAAAACTATTGCTCAACCCTTTAACTTGTACACAGACTCACTATACATTTTTAAACTGTTTCCAACCATAGAAACAGCAATGCTCTTCTTTTCATCTAAAATTATACATAGGCTACAAGAACTTCAAAATCTAATTCATAACAGAACTTCACATTTCTTAATAGGTCATATTTGGGGACATTCCGGATTACCTGGTCCCCTTGCTCAGGGGAATACCCATGCTGATCACTTAACTAAAAATTTTATTTTAACAGCTATAGAAGAAGCTATTATATCACATAAAAATCATCATCAAAATTCATCTGCCTTACAAAAACAATTTCATATTTCTAGAGAAGAAGCTAGAACTATTGTTAAAAATTGTCCTGTTTGTCCTAAATTTATTCCTTCTCCACAGATGGGAGTTAATCCTCGAGGACTTTTACCTATGTCTTATGGCAAATGGATGTAACTCATATATCAGAATTTGGAAAATTGTCTTATGTTCGTGTTACAGTTGATACCTTTTCTCATGTTATTGTGGCCTCAGACAGAACTGGGGAAGCCTACAAGGATGTGATTCAACATTTATTCCTTTGTTTTTCTGTTTTAGGAATACCTAAAAAATTAAAAACTGATAATGCTCCTGCTTATACATCAAAACCATTTAAAGATTTTTGTTCCAGGTTTTATATTTCTCATTCTACAGGAATTCCTTATAACCCACAAGGACAAGCAATAGTAGAAAGGAACCATCAAAGATTAAAAATACAAATAAATAAGTTAAAAGAGGGAGAGCTTAAATACTCTTCCCCACATCATATTTTACAACATGCTTTATTTGTTTTAAATCATCTAAATACTGACAAGGAGGGAAATACTTCAATGATGAGACATTGGGAAAGTAAAAGGTCAAAGCAAAGTTTAGTAAAATGGAAAGATTTATTATCTGGTAAATGGAGAGGACTTGATGTCTTGCTAACCTCCGGTCAAGGCTATGATTGTGTATTTCCACAGGATGCAGAAACACCTTTGTGGATTCCAGACATATTAATACGTCACTACAATGAGCCCTATTCGAAGGAGGAAGAACAAAAAGTATTGGATCCCTTACCAACCCAATCAGACAGACGAAAACAGACTAGTATTTAAGATGAAAAATTGCCTCTTGCACAATCATCCGCAACTCGCAACTCAGACCTGCTGACTTGGGGACAAGTGAAACACCTGACTGTCGCTGCTGAACACATGGTGAACAGCTCTGGAAAACCTAAAACCCCAGAGGCTTTGTTTTTTGCATTGATTGCTCTCATTTCAACTCAGGTACTGCCTATTCATGCTTTTGATAATGAAGGGAAAGCTTACTGGACCTATTTTCCAAATCCTCCCTTACTGCATCCAACTACTTGGAGCAGATCTAATAATAAAGTATTTACTAATGAGCCTCAATTACTTGGAGGGATTTCAGATTCTTTTATACCACATAAAATAGCATTTACAATTACATTTCATGGAATTACTGAAGAGACACCAATGTGCTTTAGTACAGATACTCTACATGTGCCATTGGTATGTCTCCCTTTAAGTTATAGGACTTACATTACTGATTCTCCAGGAGAAGAAGATAACAAAAGAGATATATGGTCTCTAGAGATAATCTCACTTGGATATGCTAATTATAATGACACAAATATTTCAGTGGCTTTACCGCCTCCTTTTAAACTGTGTGATGACTTTAACAGTCGTAAAGACAGCTCTTGGAATCTACTCTATTTAGAAACAAATTTCCCAAAATGGTTTGAATGTGGTTTTCATCATATTGCATTACAGTTTAAGCCACAAGGCTCTGCTACTACTATTATTGATTAGTCTGTGTCTTCTTCTGATTTTGATTATAAACTTTGGTTAAAGATAAGACGAAATAAAAGAGTACATTTTAATTTTAACCCTTTTCATACCAATGAGCCTATTCATAGATGGTTTACTCCTGGATGAGTAACACCCATCTATCGGAGTGACCTTATAAATGGTAAATTCTCTTACTTTCCTGACTTGTATAAACTATTAGCAGCTACTAATATAGTATTACTACAAAGACCTAAGTTAAGTAAACCTAATGACTTTGCAGTACGTGCTTGTATAAATGCTCCTCATGTTATTCTAATGTCTACCGTAAATAATTTCAATATTACTAAAAATAATGAAGCTTATAACATTTATTGCCATGATTGTGTTCTTACTAATTGTATTAATTCAAACATGTCTAAAAATTTAAAGATGTTTTTAATTGTACATCAGCCTAATTATGTTATATTGCCAGTCAATCTTACAGAAACTTGGTATGATGACGCAGGTGTTGAACTTTTAAAAACACTTAATGAACTTTTAAGACCAAAAAGATTTGTTGCAGCTTTGATCCTAGGAATAACAGCTTTAATCAGTATAATCACTTCCTTAGCTCTCTCGACCACAGCGCTTGTACAGGAAATTCATACCGCTTTACATGTAAATGATTTATCTCATAATGTCTCTGTGGCTTTAGCGACATAAGAACAAATTGATAAAAAATTAGAAACTAGAATTAATGCTCTTGAAGAAGTTACTCTCTTTATGGGAAATGAGATTCAAAATATTCAAACTAGAATGACCACTAGATGTCAGGCTAACTATAAATGGATTTGTATTACTCCTTTAAAGGTTGATAATAATACTAATTGGGAACAAGTTAAAACTCACCTTATAGGAGTTTGGAATAATACTAATATAGCACCAGATATCAATGCTTTACAGCTACAAATAAGAATGTTGAGTCAGGCTCATCTCTTGGTTGTTCCAGCAGATAATTTGGCCTCCCAAATGTTTCATAATATAAAAACAACTATATTTAATAGTACATTCCTAAATATGATATTAAAATATGGCTTGATTGGAGTATGTATTTTAATTTTAATTCTTTGTCTTCCAGTCATCCTCCGAGTAATCCTCAGACTAGTCAAGAAAATAAAAATTCAAGAAGGCCTCTTCACTTTACAAAATAAGAAAGGGGGAGCTGAGGGGGCATCTGGAATTCCATCCAGTGCTTGACAAAGATCCTCTGGAGGATGATTGCAAAGGCTCATCCTAAAAGGAATTGCCAGATGTTTTGCTCTGAAGCATGGTGTTTTCCCTGAAAATATATTACTCATTTCAGTCTGAATGGATTGCTTAAGGGGATGAAGGAAATACAACAAAAATTCCAGAAAATATTACCTACAATCTGAAAAACAATGGGTCTTTACCACTAAAAAAATTAAAAATAATGTTGCAACCATACAATGAGTCCCTGAAAGCCTCTGGAGAAAAGAGTTGTAGATCTGCCTTTGTCTCCAACAGGCTGGTTAAATTTTAACGATGGTTTTGTTCATGTTCATTCTTATATTATTATAAGAATAAGGTTTCATAACATTCCTTCCTTCCTACAAAGAATATGTCACCCCTATAATAAACGTTGGTACACAATTACAATTGGGACCGCTGCCCTACTGTACCCCTTAACTCAGCAATTCAGATATTAACCAGATGGACCTAGTAGAGATAGTCACATGAAATAACTTGTCTATTGTTTTAACCTCAAGAATAATAAGAATAGTCTTAGGTCACATAGAGTTTAGATATTAAGAAAGTAAATATTGTATTAGTTCACCAACGTAGTTAGATTTCTTAAAACAATTGTGATTAGGTAAGGGTAATCTGTAAGGTTACTGTTTTCTCATAATTTTCTGTTCCCTGTTAAAAACAATTTCTGCCTATGTTTTGAAAACTTCTTTAATATTAACCACAAGATTGTCATTATAGCCTGAAGAAAAATGTATATAAACCCAACCTCCCCAGAATAAAGTGGGATTGATTGCACCAGAACTAGAGACTGTGTCTTTCATTCTCCATTCATCGCCGACGCTGTCTCCCCGCACCCTGTTTACTGTTGTGGAACCCATGGACTCCTGCTAGGGCTGGACCCCAGCAAATGGCGCCCAACGTGGGACCCTCTGGTAAACCCCCCATTTATTAATATTAATTTCATTCCTTTCGAGACATCGAGGATTCTGCCTGGGGTGCCACGGACCAGTTGGTAGAGAAAGCTGAGAAAGGATAGGCAGGTATAGACAGAACAGCCACCAGATTGAAAAGGGGTGAAATTGAAGTTTCCTTTCTGAGAAAGTTTCACGAACGGATTTCAATGAAACTTTGCCTATCAGCACCCGTCCTCATTACCACTTTTATCCGCACATGTGGAAGTTGCACCATGCACGGTGCTTATGTCATAACAAACAGTTTGGATTTCCATGAATTGACCTTTCCCTACGCACGAACTTTTAGGCAGCAACTGAATTGCTTTTTCTGAGCAATTGAATGACTGAATTTTCATGAAAATCAGGTTACTTTTCTTTTCCTCGTTCCCACTCTGCTGCCATCATCTCAGCACTCTCTCTCCACATTTTCTAGACAACCCCTAATGTATTGCTGTTGCGGGACTCTAAGTGCAATGTAAAAAAGGCTGAAATTGAAGTTGCTTTTCTGAGAAAGTTTCACGAATGGATTTCAATGAAACTTTGCCTATCATCTGCCCTCCTCATTCCCACAATGCTCCGCAGATGTGGTGGTTCCACCATGCACTCTTCTTCTGTTATAACAACCTGTTTTGATTTCCAGCAATTGAGCTTTCCCTATGCACGCACTTTTAGGCAGCAACAGAATTGCGTTTTCTGAGCAAATGCACGAATGAATTTTCATGAAACTCGGCGTACTTTCTCTTTTCCTCGTTCCCACTCTGCTGCCAACATCTGAGAACTATCTCTACACGTTTTGTAGAGAAGCCCACTATGTATTACTCTTGCAGGAATCTAACACGCAGTGTAAGAAGGGCTGAAATTGAAGTTGCTTTTCTGAGAAAGTTTCACAAATGGATTTCAATGAAACTTTGCCTATCACCTCCCCTCCTCATTAACACTTTGCTCCCCGGATGTGGTGGTTCCACCATGCACGGTGTTTCTGTTATAAAAAAACTGTTTCGATTTCCATGAATTGAGCTTTCTCTATAATGCATTTTTAGTCAACAACAGAATTGCGTGCTCTCAGCAAATGCATGAATGAATTTTCATAAAACTCGAGGTACATTCTCTTCTCCTCAATCGAACTCTGCTTCCAACATCTGAGCACTCACTCTCCACCTTTTCTAGACAAGCCCCTTATGTATTGCTGTTGCAGGATTCTAACGTGCAGGTTGAAAAGGGCTGAATATGAAGTTACTTATCTGAGAAAATTTCAAGAATGGATTTCAATGAAACTTTGCCTATCATCTCCCCTCCTCATTCCCACTTTCCTCCACAGATGTGGTGGATCCACCATGCACGGTGCTCCTGTTATAACAAACTGTTTTGATTTCCATGAATTGAGCTATCCCTATGCACGAACTTTTAGGCAGCAACAGAATTGCGTTTTCTGAGAAAATGCACGAATGAATTTTCATGAAACTCGGGGTCCTTTCTCTTTTCCTCATTCCCACTTTGCTGCCAACATCTCAGCACTCTCTCTCCACGTTTTACAGAAAAACCCCTTATGTATTGCTGTTGCAGGGCTCTAACGTGCATTGTGAGAAGGGGTGAAATTGACCTTGCTTTTCTGAGAAATTTCACCAATGGATTTCAATGAAACTTTGCTTATCACCTCCCCTCCTCATTAACACTTTGCTCTGCAGATGTGGTGGTTCCACCATGCATGGTGCTTCTGTTAAAAAAAAACTGTTTTGATTTCCATGAATTGAGCTTTCTCTATAACGCACTTTTAGGCAGGAACATAATTGCTTGTTCTCAGCAAATGCACGACTGAATTTTCATGAAAATCGGGGTACTTTCTCTTTTCCTCATTCCCATTCTGCTGCCAACATCTGAGCACTCTCTCTCCACGTTTTCTAGACAAGCCCCTTTTGAATTGCTGTTGCAGGACTCTAACGTGCAGTGTGAGAAGGGAATAAATTGACGTTGCTTTTCTGAGAATTTCACGAATGGATTTCAATGAAACTTTGCCTATCATCTCCCCTCCTCATTCCCACTTTGCTCCACAGATGAGGTAGTTCCACCATGCACGGTGCTTCTGTTATAAAAAACTCTTTTGATTTCCATGAATTGAACTTTCTCTATGAACGCACTTTTAGGCAGCAACAGAATTGCGTGTTCTCAGCAAATGCACGACTGATTTTTCATGAAACTCGGGGTACTTTCTCTTTTCCTCCTTCCCACTCTGCTGCCAACATCTCAGCATTCTCTCTCCACGTTTTATAGGCAAGCTACTTATGTATTGCTGTTGCAGGACTTTAACGCGCAGCATGAAAAGGGCTGAAATTGACGTTGCTTTTCTGAGAAAGTTTCACGAACGTATTTCAATTAAACTGTGCCTATCATGTCCCCTCCTGATTCCAACTTTGCTGCACAGATTTGGGGGTTCCACTATTCATGGGGCTTCTGCTATAACAAACTGATTGGAGTTCCAGGAATTGAGCTTTCCCTATTCACCCACTTTGAGGCAGCAACTGAATTGAGTTTACTGAGCAAATGCACAACTGAATTTTCATGAAACTCGGGGTCCTTTCTCTTTTCCTCATTCCCACTCTGCTGCCAACATCTCAGCACTCTCTCTCCACGTTTTCTAGACAAGCCCCATATGAATTGCTGTTGCAGGACTCTAACATGCAGTGTGAGAAGGGAATAAATTGACGTTGCTTTTCTGAGAATTTCACGAATGGATTTCAATGAAACTTTGCCTATCATCTCCCCTCCTCATTTCCACCTTGCTCCACAAATGTGGTGGTTCCACTATGAAGGATGCTTCTGTTATAACAAACTGTTTTGATTTCAATGAATTGAGCTTTACCTATGAACGCACGTTTAGGAAGCAACAGAATTGCGTTTTCTGAGCAAATGCAAGAATGAATTTTCATGAAACTCGGGGTCCTTTCTCTTTTCCTCGTTCCCACTCTGCTGCCAACATTTGAGCACTCTCTATCCACGTTTTCTAGACAAGCCTCTTATGAATTGCTGTTGCAGGACTCTAACGTGCAGGTTGAGAAGGGCTGAAATGGAAGTTGCTTTTCTGAGAATTTCATGAATGGATTTCAATGAAACTTTGCCTATCATCTCCCCTCCTCATTCCCACTTTGCTGCACAGATGAGGTGGTTCCACTATGCATCGGGCTTCTGTTATAACAAACTGTTTGGAGTTCCACGAATTGAGCTTTCCCTATTCACCCACTTTGAGGGAGCAACTGAAATGAGTTTTCTGAGCAAATGCACAACTGAATTTTCATGAAACTCGGGGTAGTTTCTCTTTTCCACATTCCCACTCTGCTGCCAACATCTCAGCACTCTCTCTCCACGTTTTATAGACAAGCCTCTTATGTATTGCTTTTGCAGGACTGTAACGTGCAGTATGAAAAGGGCTAAAATTGATGTTGCTTTTCTCAGAAAGTTTCACGAATGTTTTTCAATTAAACTTTGCCTATCATCTGCCTCCTCATTCCCACTTTGCTGCGCAGATGTGGTGGTTCCACCATGCACTTTGCTTCTATGATAAGAAACTGTTTTGATTTCCGTGAATTGAGCTTTCCCTATGCACGAACTTTCAGGCAGCAACTGAATTGTGTTTTTGAGGAAATGCATGACTGAATTTTCATGAAACTCGGGTACTTTCTCTTTCCCTCATTCCCACTCTGCTTCCAACATCTGAGAACTCTCTCTCCACGTTTTATAGACAAGCGCATTATGTACTGCTCTTGCAGGACTCAAACCTGCAGGTTAAAAAGGGCTGAAATTGAAGTTACTTTTCTGAGAAAGTTTCATGAATGGACTTCAATGAAACTTTGCCTATCATCTCCCCTCCTCATTCCCACTGTGCTCCGCAGATGTGGTGTTTGCAAAATGCATGGCGCTTCTCTTATAACAAACAGTTTCAATTTCCATGAATTGAGCTTTCCTTATGCACGCAGTGTTTGGAAAACTTAAATGCGTTTTCTGAAGAAATGCACGACTGAATCTTCATGAAACTCGCGGTTTTTTCTCTTTTCCTCATTCCCACTTTGCTCCCAACATCTGAGCATTCTCTCTCCACCTTTTCTATACAAGCCCCTTATGTATTGCTCTTGCAGTACTGTAACGTGCAGGTTGAAAAGGCCTGAAATTGAAGTTGCTTTTGTAAGTTTCACGAATGGATTTCAATGACACTTTGCCTATCATCTCCCCTCCTCATTCCCACTTTGCTCCGCAGATGTGGTGGTTGCACCATGCACGGTTGCTTCTGTTATAACTAACAGTTTCGATTTTCATGAATTGAGCTTTCCCTATGCAAGCAGTGTTAGGGAAACTGAAATGCGTTTTCTGAGCAAGTGCACGACTGAATCTTCATTAAACTCGCGGTGTTTACTCTTTTCCTCGTTCCCACTTTGCTCCCACCATCTGAGCATTCTCTCTCCACGTTTTCTATACAAGCCCCTTATGTAATTCTCTTGCAGTACTCTAACGTGCAGGTTGAAAAGCCCTGAAATTGAAGTTGCTTTTATGATAACGTTTCACGAATGGATTTCAATGACACTTTTCCTATCATCTCCCCTCCTTATTCCACTTTGCTCCGCAGATGTGGTGGTTGCATCATGCACGGCGCTTCTGTTATAACTAACAGTTTCGATTTCCATGAATTGAGCTTTCTCTATGCACGCAGTGTTAGGAAAACTGAAATGTGTTTTCTGAGCAAATGCTCGACTGAATCTTCATGAAACTCGCGGTATTTGCTCTTTTCCTGGTTCCCACTTTGCTCCCAACATCTCAGCATTCTCTCTCCACGTTTTCTATACAACGTATAGAAATACAACGTATGTATTTCTCTTGCAGTACTCTAATGTGCAGGTTGAAAAGCCCTGAAATTGAAGTTTCTTTTCTGAGTAAGTCTCACGTATAGATTTCAATGACACTTTTCCTATCATCTCCCCTCCTCATTCCCACTTTGCTTAGCAGATGTGGTGGTTTCACCATGCACGGTTCTTCTGTTATAACTAACAGATTCGATTTCCATAAATTGAGCTTTCCCTATGCACGCAGTGTTAGGAAAACTGAAATTGGTTTTCTGAGCAAATGGACGACTGAATATTCATGAAACTCGTGGTGTTTACTCTTTTCCTCGTTCCCACTTTGCTGCCAACATCTGAGCATTCTCTCTCCACGTTTTCTATACAAGCCCCTTATGTATTGCTCTTGCAGTACTCTAACGAGCAGTTTGAAAAGGCCTGAAACTGAAGTTGCTTTTCTGAGAACGTTTCACGAATGGATTTCAATGACACTTTGCCTATCATCTCCCCTCCTCATTCCCACTTTGCTCCGCAGATGTGGTGGTTGCACCATGCACGGCGCTTCTGTTATAACTAACAGTTCTGATTTCCATGAATTGAGCTTTCCATATCCACGCAGTGTTAGGAAAACTTAAATGGTTTTTCTGAAGAAATGCACGACTGAATCTTCATGAAACACGTGGTTTTTTCTCTTTTCCTCATTCCCACTTTGCTCCCAACATCTGAGCATTCTCTCTCCAACTTCAATACAAGCCCCTTATGTATTGCCCTTGCAGTACTGTAACGTGCAGGTTGAAAAGGCCTGAAATTGAAGTTGCTTTTCTGAGAACGTTTCACGAATGGAATTCAATGACACTTTTCCTATCATGTCCCCTCCTCATTCCCACTTTGTTCCGCAGATGTGGTGGTTGCACCATGCATGGTGCTTCTGTTATAACTAACAGTTTCGATTTCCATGAATTGAGCTTTCCCTATGCACGCAGTGTTAGGAAAACTGAAATGTGTGTTCTCAGCAAATGCACGACTGAATTTTCATGAAACTAGGGGTACTTTCTCTTTTCCACGTTCCCACTCTGCTGCCAACATCTCAACACTCTCTCTCCACGTTTAATAGACAAGCCCCTTATGTATTGCTGTTGCAGGACTCTAACGTGTAGGGTGAAAAGGGCTGAAATTGACCTTAGTTTTCTGAATAAGTTTCACGAATGGATTTCAATGAAACGTTGCCTATCATATCCCGTTTTCATTATAACTTTGCTCCGCTGTTGTGGTGGTTCCACCATGCACGGTGACTCTGTTGTAACTAACTGAATTTCCAGGAATTGTTCTTTCCATATGCACGCACTTTTAGGCAGCAACAGAATTGCGTTTTTTGAGGAATTGCACAAATGAATTTTCAAGAAACTAGGGGTATTTTCTCTTTTCCTTATTCCCACTCAGCTGCCAACATCTGAGCACTCTCTCTCCACGTTTTCTAGAAAAGCCCATTATGTATTGCTGTTGCAGGTCTCTAGCGTGCCGTATACAAAGGGCTGAAATTGAAGTTGCTTTTCTGAGAAAGTTTCACTAATGGATTTCAATGAAACTTTGCCTATCACCTCGCCTCCTCATTAACACTTTGTTCCGCAGATGTTGTGGTGCCACCATGTATGGTGCTTCTGTTATAAAAAACTGTTTCGATTTCCATGAATTGAGCTTTCTCTATAACGCACTTTTAGGCAGCAACAGAATTGCGAGTTCTCAGAAAATGCACGACTGAATTTTCATGAAAATCGGAGTACTTTCTTTTTCCTCATTCCCACTCTGCTGCTAACATCTCAGCACTCTCTCTCCACGATTTGTAGACAAGTTCTTTATGTATTGCACTTGCAGGACTCTAACGTGCAGTGTGAAAAGGGCTGAATGTTACGTTGCTTTTCTGAGAAAGTTTCACGAATGGATTTCAGTGAAAATTTGCCTATCATCTCCCCTCCTGATATCCACTTTGCTCCCCAGATCTGGTGGTTCCACCATGCACGGGGCTTCTGTTATAAAAAATTGTTTGGAGTTCCAGGAATTGAGCTTTCCCTATTCACGCACTTTCAGGCAGCAACTGAATTGAGTTTCTGAGCAAGTGCACGAATGAATTTTCCTGAAACTCGGGGTACTTTCTCTTTTCCTCATTGCCACTCTGCTGCCAACATCTCACCACTCTCTCTCCACGTTTTATAGACAAGTCCCTTATGTATTGCTGTTGCAGGGCTCTAATGTGCAGGTTCAAATGGGTTGACATTGAATATGCTTTTCTGAGAATGTTTCAGGAATGGATTTTAATGAATCTTTGCCTATAATCTCCACTCCTTATTACCACTTTGCTCCGCAGATGTGGTGGTTCCCCCACACACGGTGCTTTTGTGATAACGAACTGTTTTGATTTCCATGAATTGAGCTTTCCCTATGCACGCACTTTCAGGCAGCAACTGAATTGATTTTTCTGAGCAAATGCACGAATGAATTTTCATGAAACTCGAGGTACTTTCTCTTTTCCTCGTTCCCACTCTGCTGCCAACATCTGAGCACTCTCTCCACGTTTTCTAGATAAGTTCCTTATGTATTGCTGTTGCAGGACTCTAACGTCCACTGTGAAAAGGTGTGAAATTGAACTTGCTTTTCTGAGAAAGTTTCACCAATGGATTTCAATGAAACTTTGCCTATCATCTCCCCTCTTCATTCCCATTTTCGTCCGCAGATCTGGTCATTCCACCATGCACGGGTCTTCTGTTATAAAAACTGTTTTGATTTCCATGAATTGAGCTTTCTCTATGAACGCACTTTTAGGCAACAAAATAATTGCGTGATCTCAGCAAAAGCACGACTGAATTTTCATGAAACTTGGGGTACTTTTTCTTTTCCTCATTCCCACTCTCCTGCCAACATCTGAGTACTTTCTCTCCACGTTTTATAGACAAAGCCCTTATGTAATGCTGTTGCCGGACTCTAACGTGCAGCGTGAGAAGGGATGAAATTGACGTTGCTTTTCTGATAAAGTTTCATGAATGGATTTCAATGAAACTTTGCCTATCGTCTCCCCTCCTCATTCCCACTTTGCTCCGCAGATTGGTGGCTCCACCATGCATGGTGCTTCTGTTATAACAAACTGGATTTCCAGGAATTGATCTTTCCCTATGTACGCACTTTTAGGCAGCAACAGAATGGCGTTTTCTGAGCAAATGCACGAATGAATTTTCATGAAACTCGGGGTACTTTCTATTTTCCTCGTTCCCACTCAGCTGCCAACATGTCAGCACTCTCTCTCCACGTTTTCTATACAAGCCTCTTATGTATTGCTCTTTCAGGACACTAACCTGCAGGTTGAAAAGGGCTGACATGGAATTTGCTTTTCTGCGAAAGTTTCACGAATGGATTTCAATGAAACTTTCCCTATCATCTCCCGTCCTCATTCCCACAATGCTCCGCAGACGTGGTGTTTCCACCATACTCGGTACTTCTGGTATAACAAACTGTTTCCATTTCCAAGAATTGAGCTTTCCCTATGCACGCACTTTTAGGCAGCACCAGAATTGCGTTTTCTGAGCAAACAGACGAATGAATTTTCATGAAACTCGGTGTAATTTCTCTTTTCCTCGTTCCCACTCTGCTGCCAACATCTGAGAACTCTCTCTCCATGTTTTCTAGACAAGCCCCTTATGTATTCCTGTTGCAGGACTCTAACGTGCAGGTTGACAATGACTGAAATTGACGTTGCTTTTCTGAGAAAGTTTCAAGAATGGATTTCAATGAAACTTTGCTTATCATCTCCCGTCCTCAACCCACTTTGGTCAGCAGATGTGGTGGTTCCCCCAGACACGGTGCTTTTGTGATAACAAACTGTTTTGATTTCCATGAATTGAGCTTTCCCTATGCACGCACTTTCAGGCAGCAACCGAATTGAGTTTTCTGAGCAAATACACGAATGAATTTTCATGAAACTCGGGGTACTTTCTCTTTTCCTCGTTCCCACTCTGATGCCATCATGTGAGAACTCTCTCTCCACGTTTTCTAGACAAGCCCCTTATGTATTGCTGTTGCAGTACTCTTACGTGCAGTGTAAAAAGGGCTGAAATTAAAGTTGCTTTTCTAAGAAAGTTTCACGAAGGATTTCAAAGAAACTTTGCCTATCATCTCCCCTCCTCATTCCCACTTTGTTCCGCAGATGAGGTGGTTCCACCATGCAGGGTGCTTCAGGTATAAAAAACTGTTTTCATTTCCATGAATTGAGCTTTACCTATGAACGCACTTTTAGGCAGCAACAGAATTCTGTGTTCTCAGCAAATGCACGAATGAATTTTCTTGAAACTCGGGGTACTTTCTCTTTTCCTCGTTCCCACTCTGCTCTAACATCTGAGCACTCTCTCCACGTTTCCAGACAAGCCCCTTATGTATGGCTGTTGCAGGCCTTTAACATGCAGTGTAAAAAGGCTGAAATTGAAGTTGCTGTTCTGCAAAAGTTTCACAAATGGATTTCAATGATACTTTGCCTATCATCTCCCCTCCGCATTAAACTTTGCTCCGCAGAAGTTTTCGTTCCACCATGCACGGTGCAGTAACAAACTGTTTTGATTTCCATGAATTGAGCTTTCCCTATGAACGCACTTTTAGGCAACAGAAGAATTGCGTGTTCTCAGCAAATCACGACTGAATTTTCATGAAACTCGGGGTACTTTCTCTTTTCCTCATTCCCACTCTGCTGCCAACATCTGAGCACATTCTCTCCACGTTTTATAGACAAGCCCCTTATGTACTGCTCTTGCAGGACTCTAACGTGCAGTGTGAGAAGGGACGAAATTGACGTTGCTTTTTTTAGAAAGTTTCACGAATGGATTTCAATGAAACTTTGCCTATCGTCTCTCCTCCTCATTCCCACTTTGCTCCGCAGATGTGGTGGTTCCACCATGCACGATGCTTCTGTTATAACAAACTGGATTTCCAGGAATTGATCTTTCCCTATGCACACACTTTTAGGCAGCAACTGAATTGCGTTTTCTGAGCAAGTGCACGACTAAATTTTCATGAAACTCGGGGTAATTTCTCTTTTCTGCATTGCCACTCTGCTGCCAACAACTCAGCACTCTCTATCCACATTTTAAGACAAGCCCCTTATGTATTGCCCTTGCAGGACTTTAACGTGCCCTGTGAAAAGGGGTGAAATTGACGTTGCTTTTCTGAGAAAGTTTCACGAAAGGATTTCAATGAAACTTTACCTATCATCTCCCCTCCTCATTCCCATTTTCGTCCACCGATCAGGTGGCTCCACCATGCACGGGGCTTCTGATATAAAATACTGTTTGGATTTCCAGGAATTGAGCTTTCCCTATGCACGCACTTTCAGGCAGTAACTGAATTGTGTTTTCTGAGCAAATGTACGACTGAATTTTCATGAAACTCGGGGTACTTTCTCTTTTCCTCGTTCCCACTCTGCCGCCAACATCTCAGCACTCTCTCTCCACGTTTTATAGACAAGCCCCTTATGTATTACTGTTGCAGGACTCTAACGTGCCGGTTGAAATTGGCTGAAAATGAAGTTGCTTTCCTGAAAAAATTTCACAAATGGATTTCAATTAAGCTTTGCCTATCGTCTCCCCTCCTCATTCCCACATTGCTCCGCAGATGTGGTGGTTCCACCATGCACGGTGCCTCTGTTATAATGAACTGTTTGGATTTCCAGGAATTGAGCTTTCCCTATGTACGCACTTTTAGGCAGCAACAGAATTGCATTTTCTGAGGAAATGGACGAATGAATTTTCATGAAACTCGGCGTCCTTTCTCTTTTTCTCATTCCCACTCTGTTGCCAACATCTGAGAACTCTCTCTCCACGTTTTGTAGACAAGTCCATTATGTATTCCTGTTGCAGGATTCTAACGTGCAGTGTAAATAGGGTTGAAATTGAAGTTGCTTTTCTGAGAAAGTTTCACAAATGGATTTCAATGAAACTTTGATTATCACCTCCCCTCCTCATTAACACTTTGCTCCACAGATGTGGTGGTTCCACCATGCACGGTGCTTCTGTTATAAAAATCTGTTTCCATATCCCAGAATTGAGCTTTCTCTATAACGCACTTTTAGGCAGCAACACAATTGCGTGTTCTCAGCAAATTCACGACTGAATTTTCATAAAACTCGAGGTATATTCTCTTTTCCTCGTTCCCACTCTGCTGCCAACATATGAGCACTCTCTCTCCACGTTTTCTAGACAAGCCCCTTATGAATTGCTGTTGCAGGACTCTAACGTACAGGTTGAAAACTGCTGAAATTGACGTTGCTTTTCTGAGAAAGTTTCAATGAAACTTTGCTTATCATGTCCCGTCCTCTTTCCCACTTTGCTCCGCAGATTAGGTGGTTCCACCATACATGGTGGTTCTATTGTAAAAAACTGTTTTGATTTTGATGAATTGAGCTTTCCATATAAATGCACATTTAGGCAGCAACAGAATTGTGTGTTCTAAGCAAATGCGCGACTGAATTTTCATGAAACTCGGGGAACTTTCTCTTTTCCTCATTCCCACTCTGATGCCAACATCTCAGTACTCTCTCTCCACATTTTATAGACAAGCCACTTTTTTTTTGTAATGTTTTTTTTTTATTGTAAACAAATGGGATACACGTTGTTTCTCTGTCTGTACATGGCGTAAAGGCATACCATTTGTGTAATCATAAATTTACATAGGGTAATGTTGTTTGATTCATTCTGCCATTTTTTCCCTTCCCCCCCTCCCCTCCCACCCCTCCCCTCCATCTATACAGTCCTTCCTTCCTCCATTCCTGCCCCCCTCCCTAAACCCAACTCCAACCCCAACACTAACCCTTCCCACCCCCCATTATGTGTCATCATCCACTTATTAGCGATATCATTCTTCCTTTGGTTTTTTGAGATTGGCTTATCTCACTTAGCATGATATTCTCCAGTTTCATCCATTTGCCTGCAAATGCCATAATTTTATCATTCTTTATGGCTGAGTAATATTCCATTGTATATATATACCACATTTTCTTTATCCATCCATCAATTGAAGGACATCTAGGTTGGTTCCACAATCTGGCTATTGTGAACTGAGCAGCTATGAACATTGATGTGGCTGTATCTCTGTAATATGCTGATTTTAAGTCCTTTGGGTATAGGCCAAGGAGTGGGATAGCTGGGTCAAATGGTGGTTCCATTCCAAGTTTTCTAAGGAGTCTCCACACTGCTTTCCAGAGTGGCTGCACTAATTTGCAGCCCCACCAGCAATGTATGAGTGTACCTTTCTCCCCACATCCTCGCCAACACCTGTTGTTGCTTGTATTCTTGATAATCGCCATTCTAATTGGGGTGAGATGGAATCTTAGGGTGGTTTTGATTTGCATTTCTCTTATTACTAGAGATGTTGAACATTTTTCCATATGTTTGTTGATTGCTTGTAGATCTTCTTCTGTGAAGTGTCTATTCATTTCCTTAGCCCATTTGTCGATTGGATTATTTGCATTCTTGGTGTAGAGTTTTTTGAGTTCTTTATAGATTCTGGAGATTAGTGCTCTATCTGAAGTATGATTGGCAAAGATTTTCTCCCACTCTGTAGGCTCTTTCTTTGCATTGCTGATAGTTTCCCTTGCTGAGAGAAAGCTTTTTAGTTTGCATCTATCCCAGTTATTAATTCTTGCTTTTATTTCTTGTGCTATGGGAGTCCTGTTGAGGAAGTCTGGTCCTAAGCTGACATGTTGAAGCTCTGGACCTACCTTTTCTTCTATAAGAGGCAAGGTCTCTGGTCTGATTCTGAGATCCTTAATCCATTTTGAGTTTATTTTCGTGCATGGTGAGAGATATGGGTTTAGTTTCATTCTGTTGCATATGGATTTCCAATTCTCCCAGCACCATTTGTTGAAGAGGCTATCTTTTCTCCATTGCATATTTTTGGCCCCTTTGTCTAGTATGAGAAAATTGTATTTATTTGGGTTTGTGTCCGTGTCCTCTATTCTCTACCATTGATCCACCTTTCTATTTTGGTACCAATACCATGCCGTTTTTGTTACTATTGCTTTGTAGTAGAGTTGAAGATCTGGTATTGCGATACCCCCTGCTTCACTCTTTCTGCCAAGGATTGCTTTAGCTATTCTGGGTTTTTTATTCTTCCAGATGAATTTCATAATTGCTTGCTCTATTTCTGTAAGGTACATCATTGGGATTTTAATTGGAATTGCATTGAATCTGTATAGCACTTTTGGTAGTATGGCCATTTTGACAATATTAATTCTGCCTATCCAAGAACATGGGAGATCTTTCCATCTTCTAAGGTTTTCTTTAATTTCTTTCTTTAGTGTTCTGTAGTTCTCATTGTAGAGGTCTTTCACCTCTTTTGTGAGATTGATTCCCAAGTATTTTATTTTTTTCAAAGCTATTGTGAATGGGGTAGTTTTCCTAATTTCTCTTTCTGAAGATTCATCGCTTATGTATAAAAATGCCTTAGATTTATGTGCATTGATCTTATATCCCGCTACTTTACTGAATTCACTTATGAGATATAAAAGTTTTCTGGTGGAATTTCCTGGTTCCTCTAAGTATACCATCATATCATCAGCAAATAGGGATAGTTTGAGTTCTTCTTTTCCTATTCGTATCCCTTTAATTTCTTTGGTCTGTCTAATTGCTCTGCCTAGAGTTTCAAGGACGATATTGAATAGAAGTGGTGAAAGAGGGCATCCCTGCCTTGTTCCAGTTTTTAGAGGAAATGCTTTCAGTTTTTCACCATTTAGAATGATATTAGCCATGGGCTTAGCATAGATGGCCTTTACAATGTTAAGGAATATTCCCACTATCCCTATTTTTTCTAGTTTTTGAGCATGAAGGGGTGCTGTATTTTATCAAATGCTTTTTCTGCATCTATTGAAATAATCATGTGATTCTTGACTTTAAGTCTATTGATATGGTGAATTACATTTATTGATTTCCTGATGTTGAACCAACCTTGCATCCCTGGGATGAAACCCACTTGCTCATGGTGCACTATCTTTTTAATATGTTTTTGTATGCGATTTGCTAAAATTTTGTTGAGAATTTTTGCGTCGATGTTCATTAAGGATATTGGTCTGAAATTTTCTTTCGTTGATGTGTCTCTGTCTGGTTAAAATCAGGGTAATATTGGCTTCATAGAATGAGTTTGGGAGAGTTCCCTCCTCTTCTATTTTCTGGAATACTTGGAGAAGTATTAGAATGAGTTCTTCTTTAAAAGTTTTGTAGAACTCGGCTGAGAACCCATCTGGTCCTGGACTTTTCTTTGTTGAAAGGCTTTTGATGACTTCTTCTATTTCATTACTTGAAATTGGTCTATTTAAATTGTGTATGTCCTCCTCGTTCAGTTTAGGAAATTCATATGTCTCTAGAAACCTGTTGATGTCTTCGAAATTTTCTATTTTGTTGGAGTATAGATTTTCAAAATAGCTTCTAATTATGTTTTGTATTTCAGTCGTGTCTGTTGTGATATTTCCTTGTTCATTCCGAATTTTAGTGATTTGGGTTTTCTCTCGTCCTCTCTTTGTTAGTGTGGCTAAAGGTTTATCAATTTTGTTTATTTTTTCGAAGAACCAACTATTTATTTTGTCAATTTTTTGTATTGTTTCTTTTGTTTCAATTTCGTTGATTTCAGCTCTCAGTTTAACTATTTCCTGTCTTCTACTACTTTTGGTGTTAGTCTGTTCTTCTTTTTCTAGGGCTTTGGGCTGTAGAGTTTGGTCATTTATTTTTTGAGTTTTACTTCTTTTATTAAATGCGCTCCATGAAATAAATCTTCCTCTAAGTAGTGCTTTCATAGTGTCCCAGAGATTTTGATATGATGTTTCTTTGTTCTCATTTACCTCTAAGAATTTTTTAATTTCCTTCCTAATATCTTCTGTTATCCATTCATCGTATAGTAGCATACTGTTTAATCTCCAGGTGTTGGAGTAGTTTCTGTTTTTTACTCTTTCATTAATTTGTAACTTCAATCCATTATGATCTGATAGAAAGCATAACCAATAGGATAGAACAGCTGGAAGACAGAACTTCAGATATTGAAGACAAAATGGTTAACCTAGAAAACAAAGTTGAACAAACAGAGAAGATGGTGTGAAATCATGAAAAGAATCTCCAAGAACTATGGGATATCATGAAAAGGCCAAATTTGAGAATTATTGGGATTGAGGAAGGCTTATAGAAACAATCCAAAGGAATGAACAATCTATTTGAAGAAATAATATCAGAAAATTTCCCAAATCTGAAGAATGAAATGGAAAATCAATTCCAAGAGGCTTATAGGACTCCAAATACACAAAATTACAACAGAACCACACCAAGGCACATTATAATGAAAATACCTAACATACAGAATAAAGACAGAATTTTAAAGGCTGTGAGAGAAAAGAACCAAATTACATTCAGGGGGAAGCCAATACGATATCAGCAGATTTTTCAATCCAGACCCTAAAAGCTAGAAGGGCCTGGAACAACATTTTTCAAGCTCTGAAAGAAAATGGATGCCAACCAAGAATCTTATACCCAGCAAAACTTACCTTCAAATTTGACGATGAAATAAAATCATTCCATGATAAACAAAAGCTAAAAGAATTTACAAAAAGAAAGCCAGCATTACAGAACATTCTCAGCAAAATATTCCATGAGGAAGAGATAAAAAACAAAGAAGCAAATCAGCAAAGGGAGGAATTATCCTAAAGGAACTGTGAAATAAAGGAGGAACCAAGATGTGTCAAAAAATTTAAATATGAACCAAATGACTGGGAATACAAATCATATCTCAATAATAACCCTGAATGTTAATGGCCTGAATTCATCAAGCAAAAGACATACACTGGCAGATTGGATTAAACAGAAAGATCCAACAATATGTTGCCTGCAAGAGACTCACCTCATAGAAAGAGATACCCATAGACTAAAGGTGAAAGGATGGGGAAAAACATACCATGCACATGGACTTAGCAAAAAAGCTGGAGTATCCATCCTCATTTCAGATAATGTGGACTTCAAGCCAATGTTAGTCAGAAGGGATAAAGACATTTCATACTGCTTAAGGGAAGCATAAATCAGCAAGATATAACAATCATAAACATCTATGCCCCAAACAGTGGCTCATCCATGTATGTTAAACAAATCTTTCTCAATTTTAGAAACCAAACAAACCATAACACAATAATACTAGGTGACAAGCCACTTTTGTATTGCTGTTGCAGGTCTCTAACGTGCAGGTTGAAAAGTGCTTAAATTGACATTGCTTTTCTGAGAAAGTTTCACCAATGGATTTCAATATAACTTGGCCTATCATCTCCCCTCCTCATTCCCACTTTGCTCCGCAGATCTGGTGGTTCCACCATGCACGGGGCTTCTGGGATATTAAACTGTTTTGATTTCCATGAATTGAGCTTTCCCTATGCACGCACATTCAGGCAGCAACTGAATTGTGTTTTCTGAGCAAATGCATGACTGAATTTTCATGAAACTCGGGGTACTTTCTCTTTTCATCATTCCCACTCTGCTGCCAACATCTCAGCACTCTCTCTCCACGTTTTATAGAAAAGCCACTTATGTATTGCTGTTGCAGACTCTTACCTGCAGTGTGAGAAGGGCTGAAATTGACGTTGCTTTTCTGAGAAAGTTTCACGAGTGGATTTCAATGAAACTTTGCCTATCGTCTCTCCTCCTCAATCCCACTTTCCCCCTCAGATCTGGTGGTTCCACCGAGCACGGTGCTTGTGTTGTAACTAACTGGATTTCCAGGAATTGATCTTTCCATATGCACGCACTTTTAGGCAGCAACAGAATTGCGTTTTCTGAGCAAATGCACGAATGCATTTTCATGAAACTCGGGGTATTTTCACTTTTCCTCATTACCACTCAGCTGCCAACATCTGAGCACACTCTCTCCACGTATTCTAGACAAGTCCATTATGTAATTCTCTTACAGGTTTCTAGCGTGCAGTGTAAAAAGGGCTGAAATTGAAGTTGCTTTTCTGAGAAAGTTTCACCAATGGATTTCAATGAAACTTTGCCTATCACCTCCCCTCCTCATTCCCACTTTTCTCCGCAGATGTTGTGGTGCCACCATGCACGGGGCTTCTGGGATATTAAACTGTTTTGATTTCCATGAATTGAGCTTTCCCTATGCACGCACTTTCATGTAGCATCTGAATTGTTTTTTTCTGAGCAAATGCACGACTGAATTTTCATGACTCGGGGTACTTTCTCTTTTCCTCGTTCTCACTCTGCTGCCAACATCTGAGCACTCTCTCCACGTTTTATAGACAAGCCCCTTATGAATGGCTGTTGCAGGACTCTAGTGTGCACTGTAAAAGGGGCTGAAATTGACGTTGCTTTTCTGAGAAAGTTTCACGAATGGATTTCAATGAAACTTTGCCTATCATCTCCCCTCCTCATTCCCATTTTCGTCCGCAGATCTAGTGGCTCCACAATGCACGGGGCTTCTGTTATAAAAAACTGGATTTCCAGGAATTGAGCTTTCCCTATGCACGTACTTTCAGGCAGCAACTGAATTGTGTTATCTGAGCAATTGTACGACTGAATTTTCATGAAACTCGGGGTACTTTTTCCGTTCCTCGTTCCCGCTCTGCCCCAACATATAAGCACTCTCTCTCCACGTTTTATAGAAAAGCCCCTTATGTATTACTGTTGCAGGCCTCTAACATGCAGGTTGAAATGGACTGAAAATGAAGTTGCTTTTCTGAGAAAATTTCACGAATGGATTTCAATGAAACTTTGCCTATCATCTCCCCTCCTCATTCCCACTTTGCTCCGCAGATGTGGTGGATCCACCATGCACGGTGCTTCAGTTATAACAATCTGTTTTGATTTCCATGAATTGAGCTATGCATATGCTCGCACTTTCAGGCAGCATTTGAATTGCGTTTTCTGAACAAATGCACAACTGAATTTTCATGAAACTCGGGGTACTCTCTCTTTTCCTCGTTCCCACTCTGCCTCCAACAACTGAGAACTCTCTCTCCACGTTTTCTAGACAAGGCCCTTATGTATTGCTGTTGCAGGACACTAACTTGCATTGTGAAAAGAGCTGAAATTGACGTTGCTTTTTTGAGAAAGTTTCACGAATGGATTTCAATGAAACTTTGCCTATCATCTCCCCTCCTCATTCCCACTTTGCTATGTATATGTGGTGGTTCCACCATGCACGGTGCTTCTGTTATGTCAAACTCTTTGGATTTCAAGGAATTGAGCTTTCCCTATGCACACAGTTTCAGGAAGCAACTGAATTGAGTTTTCTGAGCAAATGCATGACTGAATTTCCATGAAACTCAGGTACTTTCTCTTCCTCGTTCCAACTATGCTGCCAATATCTCAGCACTCTCTCTCCACGTATTCTAGACAAGCACCTTATGTATTGCTGTTGCAGGACTCTAATGTGCAGTGTGAAAAGGGCTGAAATTGACGTTGGTTTTCTGAGAAATTTTCACGAATAAATTTCAGTGAAATTGCCTATCATCTCCCCTCCTCATTCACACTTTGCTGCGCAGATGTGGTGGTTCCACCATGCACGGTGCTTCTATATAACAAACTGTTTGGATTTCCAGGATTGAGCTTTCCCTATGAACGCACTTTCAGGCAGCAACTCAATTGAGTTTTCTGAGCAAATGTATGACTGAGTTTTCATGAAACTCGGGGTACCTTCTCTTTTCCTCGTTCACACTCTGCTGCCAACATCTGAAAACTCTCTACACCTTTTCTAGACAAGTCCCTTATGTATGGCTGTTGCAGTTCTCTAACGTGCAGTGCAAAAAGGGCTGAAATTGAAGTTGCTGTTCTGAGAAAGTTTCACAAATGGATTTCAATGAAACTCTGCCTATCATCTCCCCTCCTCATTCCCACTTTGCTCGCAGATGTGGTCATTCCACCATGCACGGTGCTTCTGTTATAATAAACTGTTTTGATTTCCAGGAATTGAGCTTTCCCTATGAACGCACATTTAGGCAACAAATAATTGTGTGTTCTCAGCAAATGCATGACTGAATTTTCATGAAATTTGGAGTACTTTCTCTTTTCCTCATTCGCAATATGTTGCGAACATCTCAGCACTCTCTCTCCACGTTTTCTAGACAAGCCCCTTATATATTGCTTTTGCAGGACTCTAACGTGCAGTGTGAAAGGGAGTGAAATAAACGTTGCTTTTCTGAGAAATTCCACGAATGGATTTCAATGATACTTTGCCTATCATCTCCCCTCCTCATTCCCAATTTGCTCCGCAGATTTGTGGTTCCACCATTCACGTTGCTTCTGTTACATCAAACTGTTTGGATTCCCAGGAATTGAGCTTTCCCTATGCACGCACCTTTAGGCAGGAACAGAATTGCGTTTTCTCAGCAAATGCACGAATGAATTTTCATGAAACTCGGGGTACTTTCTCTTTTCCTTGTTCGCACTCTGTTTCCAAAATCTGAGATCTCTCTCTCCACGTTTTCTAGACAAGCCCCTTATGTAGTTCTCTTGCAGGAATCTAATGTGCAGTGTAAAAATGTCTGAAATTGAAGTTGCTCTTCCGAGAAAGTTTCACAAATGGATTTCAATGAAACTTTGCCTATCATCTCCCCTCCTCATTCCCACTTTGCTCCTCAGATGTGGTGGTTCCACCATGCACTTTGCTTCTGTTATAACAAACTGGATTTCCAGGAATTGATCTTTCCCTATGCACACACTTTTAGGCAACAAAAGAATTGCGTGTTCTCAGAAAATGCATGAATGAATTTTCATGAAACTCGGGGTACTTCCTCTTTTCCTCGTTCTCACTCAGCTGCCAACTTCTCAGCACTCTCTCTCTACGTTTTCTAGACACGTCCCTTATGTATGGCTGTTGCAGGACTCTAACTTGCAGTGCAAAATGGGCTGAAATTGAAGTTGCTGTTCTGAGAAAGTTTCAGAAATGGATTTCAATGAAACTCTGCCTATCATCTCCCCTCCTCATTGCCACTTTGCTCGCAGATGTGGTCGTTGCACCATGCACGGTGCTTCTGTTATAAGAAACTGTTTTGATTTCCAGGAATTGAGCTTTCCCTATGAACGCACTTTTAGGCAACAAAAGAATTGCGTGTTCTTAGCAAATGCATGACTGAATTTTCATGAAACTCGGGTTACTTACTCTTTTCCTCGTCCCAATATGTTGCCAATGTCTCAGCACTCTCTCTCCACGTTTTCTAGACAAGCCCCTTATGTTTTGCTGTTGCAGGACTCTAACGTGCAGGTTGAAATGGGCTGAAATTGAAGTTGCTTTTCTGAGAATATTTCCTGAATGGATTTCAATGAAACTTTGCCTATCATCTTCCCTCCTCATTCTCACTTTGCTCCGCAGATGTGGTGGTTCCACCATGCACGGTGCTTCTGTGATAACAAACTGTTTTTATTTCCATGAATTGAGCTATCCCTATGCACGCACTTTCAGGCAGCCACAGAATTGTATTTTCTGAGCAAATGCATGACTGAATTTTCATGGAACTCAGGTACTTTCTCTTTTCCTCGTTCCCACTCTGCTGCCAACATCTGAGAACTCTCTCTCCAAGTTTTACAGACAAGCCCCTTATGTATTGCTCTTGCAGGACTCTAACCTGCAGTTTGAAAAGGGCTGAAATTGAAGTTTCTTTTCTGAGAAAGCCCTACGAATGGATTTCAGTGAAACTTTGCCTATCATCTCCCCTACTAATTCCCTCTTTGCTCCACAGATGTGGTGGATCCACCATGCACGGTGCTTCTGTTTTAACAAACTCTTTTGATTTCCATGAATTGAGCTTTCCTTATGAACGCACTTTTAGGCAACAAAATAATTGCGTGTTCTCAGCAAATGCATGACTGTATTTCAAGAAACTCGGGGTACTTTCTCTTTTTCTCGTTCCCACTCTGCTGCCAACATCTGAGCACACTCTCTTCACGTTTACCTGACAAGCCACTTAGATATTGCCGTTGCAGGACTCTAACGTGCAGTGTTAAAAGGACTGAAATTGATGTTGCTTTGTTGAGAAATTTCACGAATGTATTTCAATGAAACTTGGCCTATAATCTCCACTCCTATTTACCACCTTGCTTCACAGATGTGGTGGATACACCATGTACGGCGCTTCTGCTAAACAAACAGTTTTGTTTTCCATGCATTGAGCTTTCCCTATGCACGCCCTTTCAGGCAGAAACTGAATTGAGTTTTCTGACCAAATGCATGACTGAATTTTCATGAAACTCGGCGTACTTTCTTTTTTCCTTGTTCCAACTCTGCTGCCAACATCTCAACACTCTCTCTCCACGTTTTCAATACAGCCCCCTTATGTATTGCTGTTGCAGGACCCTAACGTGCACTGTGAAAAGGACTGAAATTGATGTTGCTTTGTTGAGAATGTTTCACGAGTGTATTTCAATGAAACTTTGCCTATCATCTCCCCTCCTCATTCCCAATTTGATCCGCAGATGTAGTGGTTCCACCGTGCACGGTGCATCTGTTATAACAAACTGTTTCGATTTCCATGAATTGAGCTTTCCCTATAACGCACTTTTAGGCAGCAACAAAATTGCGTGTTCTCAGCAAATGCATGACTGAATTATCGTGAAACTCAGGGTACTTTCTCTTTTCATCGTTTCCACTCCGCTGCCAACACTCAGAACTCTCTCTCCACGTTTTCTAGGCAAGACCCTTATGTATTGCTGTTGTAGAACTCTAACCTGCAGTGTAAAAAGGGCTGAAATGGAAGTTGCTTTTCTGAGAAACTTTCACGAGTGGATTTCCATGAAACTTTGCCTATCATCTCCCCTCCTCATTCCCAATTTACTCCGCAGATGTGGTGGTTCCACCATGCACGGTGCTTCTGTTATATCAAACTGTTTGGATTCCCAGGAATTGAGCTTTCCCTACGCACGCAATTTTAGGCAGGAACAGTATTGCGTTTTCTGAGCAAATGCACGAATGAATTTTCATGAAACTCGGGGTACTTTCTCTTTTCCTCTTTCCCTCTCTGTTTCCAAAATCTGAGATCTCTCTCTCCATATTTTCTAGAGAAACCTCTTATGTATTTCTCTTGCAGGAATCTAATGTGCAGTGTAAAAATGGCTGAAATTGAAGTTGCTCTTCAGAGAAAGTTTCACAAATGGATTTCAATGAAACTTTGCCTATCCTCTCCCCTCCTCATTCCCACTTTTCTCCGCAGATGTGGTGGTTCCACCATGCACAGTGTTTGGTATAACAAACTGTTTCGATTTCTAGGAATTGAGCTTTCTCTATGCACGCACTTTAAATCAGCAACTGAACTGAGAATTCTGAGCAAAATAACGACGGAATTTTCATGAAACTCGGGGTTCTTTCTCTTTTCCTCGTTCCATCTGCTACCAACATCTCAGAACTCTCTCTCCACGTTTTATCGATGAGCCCCTTATGTATTTGTGTTGCAGGACTTTAATGTGCAGTGTAAAAATGGGTGAAATTGACGTTGCCTTTCTTAGAAAGTTTCACAAATGGAATTCAATGAAACTCTGCCTATCATCTCCCCTCCTCATTCCCACTTTGCTCCGTAGATGTGGTGGTTCCTCCATGCACGGTGCTTCTGTTTTAACAAACTCTTTTGATTTCCATGAATTGAGCTTTCCCTATGAACGCACTTTTAGGCAACAAAATAATTGCGTGTTCTCAGGAAATGGACGACTGAATTTTCATGAACTTCGGGATACTTTCTCTTTTGCTCAATCCCAGTGTGCTGCCAACATATGAGCACTCACTCTCCAATTTTTCTTGACAAGCCTCTTATGTTTTGCTGTTGCAGGACTCTAACGTGCAGTGTGAAAAGGGCTGATTTTGACGTTGATTTTCTTAGAAAGTTTCACAAATGTATTTCAATGAAACTTTGCCTATCATCTCCCCTCCTCATTCCCACTTAGCTCCGCAGATGTGGTCGTTCCACCATGCACGGTGCTTCTTTTATAACAAAATGTTGGATTTCCAGGAATTGAACTTTCCCTATGCACGCACTTTAAAGCAGCAGCTGAACTGAGTTTTCTGAGCAAACTAACGACTGAATTTTCATGAAACTCGGGGTTCTATGTCTTTTCCTCGTTCCCACTCTGCTGCCAACAACTGAGAACTATCTCTCCCAGAGTTCTAGAAAAGCCCGTTATATATTGCTGTTGCAGGACTCTAATGTGCAGTGTAAAAAGGCTGAAATTGACGTTGCTTTTCTGAGAAAGTTTCACAAATGGAAATCAATGAAACTTAGCCTATCATCTCCCCTCCTCATTCCCCCTTTGCTCCACAGACGTGGTGTTTCCACCATGCACGGTGCTTCTGCTATAACAAACTGTTTCGAATTCCCTGAATTGAGCTTTCCCTATGCACGCACTTTCAGGCAGCAATTGAATTCCTTTTTCTGAGCAAATGCAACAGTGAATTTTCATGAAACTCGGGTACTTTCTCTTTTTCTCGTTCCCACTCAGCTGCCAACATCTCAGCACTCTCTCTCCACGTTTTCTAGACAAGCCTCTTATGTATTGCTCTTGCAGAACACTAACCTCCAGTTTGAAAAGGGCTGAAATGGAAGTTGCTTTTCTAAGAAAGTTTCACGAATGGATTTCAATGAAACTTTGCCTATCAGCTCCCCTACTCATTCCCACTTTTCTGCACAGATGTGGTGGTTCCACCATGCACGGGGCTTCTGTTATATCAAACTTTTTGGATATCAAGGAATTGAGCTTTCCCAATGCACACAGTTTCAGACAACAACTGAATTGAATTTTCTGAGCAAATGCATGACTGAATTTTCATGAACCTCTGGTACTTTCTCTTCATCGTTTCAACTCTGCTGCCAATATGTCAGCACTCTCTCTCCACGTATTCTAGACAAGCACCTTATGTATTGCTGTTGCAGGACTCTAACGTGCAGTGTGAAAAGGGCTGAAATTGACGTTGCTTTTCTGAGAAATTTTCACGAATGGATTTCAATGAAACTATGCCTATCATCTCCCCTCCTCATTCACACTTTGCTACGCAGATGTGGTGTTTGTACCATGCACGGTGCTTCTGTTATAACAAACTATTTGGATTTCCAGGATTGAGCTTTACCAATGCAAGGACTTTCTGGCAGCAACTGAATTGAGTTCTCAGAGCAAATGCACAACTGAATTTTCATGAAACTCGGGTACTTTCTCTTTTCCTAGTTCCCACTCTACTGCCAACATCTGAGAACTCTCTCTCCACGTTTTGTAGACAAGCCCCTTATGTATTGCTGTTGAAGGACTCTAAAGTGCAGTGTGAAAAGGGCTGAAATTGACGTTGCTTTTCTGAGAAAGTTTCACAAATGGATTTCAATGAAACTTTGCCTATCATCTCCACTCCTCATTACCACTAACTCCACAGACGTGGTGTTTCCACCATGTACGGTTCTTCCGGTATAACAAACTGTTTCGATTTCCATGAATTTAGCTTTCCCTATGCACGCATTTTAGTCAGCAACTGAATTGAGTTTTCGAGCAAATGCACTACTGAATATTCATGAAACTCGCGGTGTTTACTCTTTTCCTCGTTCCCACTGTGCTCCCAACATCTGTGCATTCTCTCTCCACGTTTTCTAAACAAGACCCTTATGTATTGCTCTGGCAGTATTCTAACGTGCAGGTTGAAAAGGGCTGAAAATGAAGTTGCTTTTCTGGGAAGGTTTCACGAATGGATTTCGATGAAATTTTGCACATCATCTCGCCACCTCATTCCCACTTTGCTCCACAGACGTGGTGGTTGCACCATGCACGGTCTTCTGTTGTAACAAACTGTTTCGATTTCCATGAACCGAGCTTTTCCTATGCACGCAGTGTTAGGAAGAAACTGAAATGCGTTTTTGAGTAAATGCACGGATGAATCTTCATGAAACTCGGGGTATTTACTCTTTTCCTCGTTCGCACTCTGCTCCTCTAGCCTTCTCTCTCCCCGTTTTCTAAAGAAGCCCCTTATGTAGGTCACTTCTAGTAGTGTAACGTGCAGGTTGAAAAGGGCTGATATTGAAGTTGCTTTTCTGAGAAGGTTTCACGAATGGTTTCAATGAAACTTTGCCTCTCCTCTCGCCTCCTCATTCCCACTTTGCTCCGCAGATGTGGTGGTTGCACCATGCACGGTGCTTCTGTTATAACAAACTGTTTCGATTTCCATGAACTGAGCTTTCCGTATGCACGTAGTGTGAAGAAGAAACTGAAATGCGTTTTCCGAGCAAATGCACGAATGAATCTTCATGAAACTCTCCGTGTTTACTCTTTTCCTCGTTCCCACTATGCTCCCAACATGTGAGCATTCTCTCACCACGTTTTCTAAACAAGCCCCTTATGTATTGCTCTTGCAGTACTCTAACGTGCAGGTTGAAAAAAGCTGAAATTTAAGTTGCTTTTCTGAGAAGGTTTCACGAATGGTTTTCAATGAAACTTTGCCTATCATCTCCGCTCCTCATTTCCACTTTGCTCCGCAGATGTGGTGGTTGCACCTTGCACGGTGCTTCTGGTATAACAAACTGTTCCGATTTCCATGAAGTGAGCTTTCCCTATGCACGCAATGTAAGGAAGAAATTGAAATGCGTTTTCTGAGAAAATGCACCACTGAATTTCATGAAAGTCGGGGTATTTACTCTTTTCCTCATTCTTACTGTGCTGCCAACCTCTTAGCATTCTCTCTCCACGTTTCCTAAACAGACCCTTATGTATTGCTCTTGCAGTATTCTAACGTGCAGGTTGAAAAGGACTGAAATTTAAGTTGCTTTCCTACGAACTTTCACGAATGGATTTCAATGAAATTTTCCCTATCATCTCGCCTCCTCCTTCCAACTTTGCTACGCAGATATGGTGGTTGCACCGTGCATGGTGCTTCTGTAATAACAATCTGTTTCGATTTCAATGAACTGAGTTTTAACTGGGCACTCAGTGTTAGGAAGAAACTGAAATGCGTTTTCAGAGAAAATGCACGAATGATTCTTCATGACTAGCGGTTTTTACTCTTTTCCTCGTTCCCACTCTTGTCCCAACATCTGAGAATTCTCTCACCAAGTTTTCTAAACAAGCCCCTTATGTATGGCACTTCTAGTGCTCTAAAGTGCAGGTTGAAAAGGGCTGAAATTGAAGTTGCTTTTCTGAGAACGTTTCATGAATGGATTTCAAAGAAACTTTGCCTATCATCTCCCCTCTTCATTCTCACTTTGCTCCACAGACGTGGTGGTTTTACCATGCATGGTGCTTCTGTTATAACAAACTGTTTCGAATTCCATGAATTGAGCTTTCCCTATGGATGCAGTGTTAGGATAAAACTGAAATGCGTTTTCGGAGCAAATGCACGACTCAATTTTCAATAATTCGGGGTATTTATTCTTTTCCTCATTCCTACTCTGCTCCCAACATCTGTGCATTCTCTCTCCACGTTTTCTAAACAAGACCCTTAAATATTGCTGTTGCAGTATTCTAAAGTGCAGGTTGAAAAAGGCTGAAAATGAAGTTGCTTTTCTGAGAACGTTTCACGAATGGATTTCGATGATTCTTGCACATCATCTCACCTCCTCATTCCCACTTTGCTCCGAAGATGTGGTGGTTGCACCATGCACGGTGCTTCTGTTATAACAACCTGTTTCGACTTCCATGAACTGAGCTTTCCATATGCACGCAGTGTTAGGAAGAACCTGAAATGCGTTTTCTGAGCAAATGCACGAATGAATCTTCATGAAACTCGTGGTTTTTACTCTTTTACTCGTTCCCACTCTGCTCCCAACATCTGAACATTCACTGTCCACGTTCTCTAAACAAGCCCCTTATACATGACACTTCTAGTGCTCTAACATGCAGGTTGAAAAGGGCCGAAATTGAAGTTGCTGTTCTGAGAAAGTTTCACGAATGGATTTCAATGAAACATTGCCTATCATCTCCGCTCCTCATTCTCACTTTCCTCCACAGATGTGGTGGTTTCACCATGCACGGTGCTTCTGTTATAACAAACTGTTTCGGTTTCCATGAACTGATCTTTCCCTATGCATGCAGTGTTAGGAAGAAACTGAAATGCGTTTCTGAGCAAATGCACGACTCAATTGTCATGAAATTCGGGGTATTTACTCTTTTCCTCTTTCCCATTCTGCTCCCAACATCCGAGCATTTTCTCTCCACGTTTTCTAAACAAGACCCTTATGTATTGCTGTTGCAGTATTCTAACATGCAGGTTGAAAAGGGCTGAAAATAAAGTTGCTTTTCTGAGAACGTTTCACGAATGGATTTCAATGACACTTTGCCTATCATCTCGCCTCCTCATTCCCACTTTGCTCCGCAGATGTGGTGGTTGCACCATGCACGGTGCTTCTGTTATACCTAACAGTTTCGATTTCCATGAATTGAGATTTCCCTATGCACGTAGTGTTAGGAAAACTGAAATGCGTTTTCTGAGCAAATGCATGATTGAATCTTCATGAAACTCGCGGTTTTTACTCTTTTCCTCGTTCCCACTTTGCTCCCAACATCTGAGCGTTCTCTCTCCACGTTTTCTAAACACGCCCCTTTTGAATTGCTCTTGCAGTTCTCTAACATGCAGGTTGAAAAGACCTGAAATTGAAGTTGCTTTCCTCACAACGTTTCACGAATGGATTTCAATGACACTTTGCCTATCATCTCTCCTCCTCATTCCTACTTTGCTCCGCAGATGTGGTGGTTCCACCATGCACGGTGCTTCTGTTGTAACTAACAATTTCGATTTCCATGAATTGAGCTTTCCCTATGCACGCAGTCTTAGGAAAAGTGAAATGCGTTTTCTGAGCAAATGCACGACTGAATCTTCATGAAACTTGTGGTATTTACTCTCTTCCTCGTTCCCACTTTGCTCCCAACATCTGAGCATTCTCTCTCCATGTTTTCTATACAAGTCCCTAATGTATTGCTCTTGCAGTATTCTAAAGTGCAAGTTGAAAAGGGCTGAATTTGAAGTTGCTTTTCTGAGAACGTTTCACGAATGGATTTAAATGAATCTTTGCTTATCATCTCCCCCCTCATTTCCACTTTGCTCCGCAGATGAGGTGGTTGCACCATACACGGTGCTTCTATTATAACAAACTGTTTCGATTTCCATGAATTGAGCTTTCCCTATGCACGCAGTTTTAGATAGAAACTGAAATGCGTTCTCTGAGCAAATGCACGACTCAATTTTCATGAAACTCGGGGTATTTACTCTTTCCATCATTCTCACTAAGTTCCCAACATCACAGCATTCCCTTTCCACGTTTTCTAAACAAGCTGCTTTTTATTTCTATTGCAGTACTCTAACGTGCAGGTTGAAAAAAGCTGATATTTAAGTTGATTTTGTGACAAACTTTCACGAATGGATTTCAATGAAAGTTTGCCTATCATCTCCCCTCCTCATTCCCACTTTGCTCCGTAGATGTGGAGGTTGCACCATGCACGATGATTCTGTTATAGCAAACTGTTTCCATATCCTTTAATTGAACTTTCCCTATGCACACAGTGTTAAGAAGGAACTGGAGTGCGTTTTCTGAGCAAATGCACGACTCAATTTTCATGAAACTTGGGTTATTTACTCTTTTCCTCATTCTCACTCTGCTCCCAACGTCGGAGCATTCTCTCTCCACGTTTTCTACACAAGACCCTTATGTATGTCTCTCTAGTACTCTAAGGTTCAGGTTCAAAAGGTCTTAAATTCAAGTTGCTTTTCTGAGAACGTTTCAGGAATGGATTTCAATGAGACTTTGCCCATCATCTCCCCTCCTCATTATCACTTTCCTCCACAGATGTGGTGGTTTCACCATGCACGGTGCTTCTGTTATAACAAACAGTTTCGATTTCCATGAACTGAGCTTTCCCTATGCACGCAGTGTGAGGAAGAAACTTAAAGGCGTTTTCTAGTAAATGCACGAATGAATCTTCATGAAACTCGCGGTATTTACTGTTTTCCTCCTTCCCACTCTACTCCCAACATCTGAGCATTCTCTCTCCACGTTTTCTAAACAATCCCCTTATGTATTGCTCTTGCAGTATTCTAACATGCAGGTTGAAAAGACCTGAAATTGAAGTTGCTTTTCTGAGAACGTTCACGAATGGATTTCGATGAAACATTGCCCATCGTCTCGCCTCCTCATTCCCACTGTGCTCCGCAGATGTGGTGGTTGCACCATGCACGGTGCTTCTTTTATAAGAAACTGTTTGTATTTCCATGAATTGAGCCTTCCTTATGCACGCAGTGTGAGGAAGAGACTGAAAAGCGTTTTCTGAGTAAATGCACGAATGAATCTTCTTGAAACTCGGGGTAATTACTCTTTTCCTCGTTCACACTCTGCTCCCAACATCTTAGCCTTCTCTCTCCACGTTTTCTAAACAAGCCCCTTATGTATGGCTCTTCTAGTAGTGTAACGTGCAGGTTGAAAAGGGCTGATATTGAAGTTGCTTTTCTGAGAACGTTTCACAAATGGATTTCAATGAAACTTTGCCTATTCTCTCCCCTCCTCATTCTCACCCTGCTCTGCAGATATGGTGGTTTCACCATACACTGTGCTTCTGTTATAAGAAACTGTTTCGATTTTCATGAATTGCGCATTCATTATGCACACAGTGTGAGGAAGAAACTTAAATGCGTTTTCTGAGTAAATGCACGATGAATCTTCATGAAATACGCCGTATTTACTGTTTTCCTCGTTCAACTCTGCTCCCAACATCTGAGCATTCTCTCTCCACGTTTTCTAAACAAGCCCCTTATGTATTCGTCTTGCAGTATTCTATCATACAGGTTGAAAAGGGCTGAAAATTAATTTACTTTTCTGAGAAGATTTCACGAATGGATTTTGATGAAACATTGCCCATCATCTCGCCTCCTCATTCCCACTGTGCTCCGCAGATATGGTGGTTTCACCATGCACGGTGCTTCTGTTATAACAAACTGTCTCCATTTCTATGAATTGAGCTTTCCCTATGCACGCATTCTTAGGAAGAAACTGAAATGCTTTTTCTGAGCAAATGCACTAATGAATATTCATGAAACTCACGATATTTACTCTTGTCCTTGTTCCCAATGTGCTCCCAACATCTGAGCATTCTATATCCACGTTTTCTAAACAATCCCCTTAAGTATTGCTCTTGCAGTATTCTAACGTGCAGGTTGAAAAGGGCTGAAAATGAAATTGCTTTTCTGAGAACGTTTCACAAATGGATTTAAATGAAAGTTTGCCTATCTTCTCCCCTCGTCATTCCCACTTTGCTCCGCAGATGTGGTTGTTGCACCATGCACGGTGCTTCTGTTATAACAAACTGTTTCGCTTTCCATGAATTGAGCTTTGCCTATGCACGTAGTTTTAGATAGAAACTGAAATGGGTTTTCTGAGCAAATGCACGACTCAATTTTCATGAAACTCGGGGTATTTACTCTTTCCCTCGTTCTCACACTGCTCCCAATGTCGGAGCATTCTGTTTCCACAAATTGTACACAAGGCCCTTATGTATGGCTCTTCTAATATTCTAACGTGCAGGTTGAAAGAAACTCAAATTGAAGTTGCTTTTCTGAGAACGTTTCACAAAAGGATTTAAATGAAACTTTGCCCATCATCTCACCTCCTCATTCCCACTTTGCTCCACAGATGTGGTGGTTGCCCCAAGCACAGTGCTTCTGTTATAACAAACTGTTTCCATTTCCATGAATTGAGCTTTCCCCATGCACGCAGTATTAGGAAGAAACTGAAATGCTTTTTCTGAGCAAATGCACTAATGAATCTTCATGAAACTCGCGGTATTTACTCTTGTCCTCGTTCCCACTCTGCTCCCAACATCTGAGCCTTCTCTCTCCACGTTTTCTAAACAAGACGCTTATGTATTGGTCTTGCAGTATTCTAATGTGCAGGATGAAATGGGCTGAAATTGAAGTTGCTTTTCTGAAAAGTTTCACGAATGGATTTCAATGACACTTTGCCTATCATCTCTCCTCCTCATTCCCACTTTGCTCTGCAGATGTGGTGGTTGCATCGTGCACGGTGCTTCTGTTATAACAAACCGTTTTTGATTTCCATGAATTGAGCTTTCCCTATGCACGCAGATTACGGAAAACTCAAATGCGTTTTCTGAAGAAATGCATTATTGAATCTTCATGAAACTCGCGATTTTTACTCCTTTCCTCATTCCCACTTTGCTCCCAACATCTGAGCATTCTCTCTCCACATTTTCAAAAACACGCCCCTTATGAATTGCTCTTGCAGTACTCTAACCTGCAGGTTGAAAAGACCTGAAATTGAAGTTGCTTTCCTCACAACGTTTTACGAATGGATTTCAATGACACTTTGCCTATCATCTCCCCTCCTCATTCCAACTTTGTTCTGCAGATGTGGTGGTTCCACCATGCACGGTGCTTCTGTTATTACTAACAATTTCGATTTCCATGAATTGAGCTTTCCTTATGGACGCAGTGTTAGGAAAACTGAAATGCATTTTCTGAGCAAATGCACGACTGAATCTTCATGAAACTTGCGGTATTTACTCTTTTCCTCGTTCCCACTTTGCTCCCAACATCTGAGCATTCTCTCTCCACATTTTCTATACAAGCCCCTAATGTATTGCTCTTGCAGTATTCTAAAGTGCAGTTTGAAAAGCCCTGATTGAAGTTGCTTTTCTGAGAACGTTTCAGGAGTGCATTTCAATGACACTTTGCCTATCATCTCCCCTCATCATTCCCATTTGCTCCGCAGATGTGGTGCTTGCACCATGCACGGTGCTTCTGTTATAACTAACAGTTTCGATTTCCATGAATTGAGCTTTCCCTAGGCACTCAGTGTTAGGAAAACTTAAATGCGTTTTCTGAAGAAATGCACGATTGAATCCTCACGAAACTCGCGGTTTTTACTCTTTTCCTCGTTCCCACTTTGGTCTCAACATCTGAGCGTTCTCTCTCCACGTTTTCTAAAGAAGCCCCTTATGTATTGCTCTTCCAGTACTCTATCGTGCAGGTTGAAAAGGCCTGAAATTAAAGTTGCTTTTCTGAGAATCTTTCACGAATGGATTTCAATGACACTTTGCCTATGATCTCTCCTCCTCATTCCCACTTTGCTCCGTAGACGTGGTGTTTGCACCATGCACGGTGCTTCTGTTATAAATAACAGTTTCCATTTCCATGAATAGAGCTTTCCCTATGCACGCAGTCTTAGGAAAACTCAAATGCGTTTTCTGAGCAAATGAACGAATGAATCTTCATGAAACTTGCGGTATTTACTCTTTTTTTTGTTCCCACTTAGTTCAGAACATCTGAGCATTCTCTCTCCACGTTTTCTAATCAAGCCCCATATGTATTGCTCTTGCAGTACTCTAACGAGCAGGTTGAAAAGACCTGAAATTGAAGTTCCTTTTCTGAAAGTTTTTCAAATGGATTTCAATGACACTTTGCCTATCATCTCCCCTCCTCATTCCCACGTTGCTCTGCAGATGTGGTGGTTGCACCATGTACGGTGCTTCTGTTATAACTAACACATTCGATTTCCATGAATTATGCTTTCCCTATGCACGCAGTGTTAGGAAAACTGAAATGCGTTTTCTGAGTAAATGCATGATTGAATCTTCATGAAACTCGCGGTTTTTACTCTTTTCCTCGTTCCCACTTTGCTCCCAACATCTGAGCATTCTCTCTCCACATTTTCTATACAAGCTCCTAATGTATTGCTCTTGCAATACTCTAAACTGCAGTTTGAAAAGCCCTGATTGAAGTTGCCTTTCTGAGAACGTTTCACGAGTGGATTTCAATGACCCTTTGCCTATCATCTCCCCTCCTCATTCCCACTTTGCTCCGCAGATGTGGTGGTTCCACCATGCACGGTGCTTATGTTATAACTAACAATTTCGATTACCATGAATTGGGCTTTCCCTATGGACGCAGTGTTAGCAAAACTGAAATGCGTTTTGTGAGCAAATGCACGACTGAATCTTCATGAAACTTGCGGTATATACTCTTTTCCTCATTCCAATTTTGCTCCCAACATTTGAGCATTCTCTCCCCACGTTTTCTAAACAAGCCCCTTATGAATTGCTCTTGCAGTACTCTAACGTGCAGGTTGAATAAAAGTGAAATTGAAGTTGCTTTTCTGAGAATGTTTCACAAATGGATTTCAATGACACTTTGCCTATCATCTCCCCTCCTCATTCCCACTTTGCTCCGCAGATGTGGTGGTTGCACCATGTACGGTGCTTCTGTTATAACTAACAGTTTCGATTTCCATGAACTGAGCTTTCCCTATGCACGCAATGTTAGGAAAACTTAAATGCGATTTCTGAAGAAATGCATGATTGAATCTTCATGAAAATCGCGGTTTTTACTCTTTTCCTCGTTCCCACTTTTCTCACAACATTCAAGCGTTCTCTCCCCACGTTTTCTAAACAAGCCCCTTATGTATTTCTTGCAGTACTCTAAAGTGCAGGTTGAAAAAACCTGAAATTGAAGTTGGTTTTCTGACAAGGTTTCACGAATGGATTTCAATGACACTTTGCCTATCATCTCCCCTCCTCATTCCAACTTTGCTCCGCAGATGTTCTGGTTGCACCATGCTTGGTGCTTCTGTTATAACTAACAATTTAGATTTCCATGAATTGAGTTTTCCCTATGCACGCAGTCTTAGGAAAACTTAAATGCGTTTTCTGAAGAAATGCACGACTGAATCTTCATGAAACTCACGGTTTTTACTCTTTTCCTCGTTCCCACTTTGCTGTCAACATCTGAGCATTCTCTCTCCATGTTTTCTAAACAAGCGCTTATGAATTGCTCTTGCAGTACTCTAACATGCAGGTTGAGAAGTCCTGAAACTGAAGTTGCTTTTCTGACAAAGTTTCACGAATGGATTTCAATGACACTTTGCCTATCATCTCCCCTCCTCATTCCCACTTTGCTCCACAGATGTGCTGCTTGCACCATGCACGGTGCTTCTGTTATAACTAACAGTTTCGATATCCACGAATTGAGCTTTCCCTATGCACACAGTCTTAGGAAAACTTAAATGCTTTTTCTGAAGAAATGCACCTTTGATTTTTCATGAAACTCGCGGTTTTTATTCATTTCCTTGTTCCCACTTTGGTCCCAACATCTGAGCATTTTCTCTCCACGTTTTCTAAACAAGGCCTTTATGAATTGCTCTTGCAGTACTCTAACGTGCAGGTTGAGAAAACCTGAAATTGAAGTTGCTTTTCTGAGAATGTTTCACGAATGGATTTCAATGACACTTTGCCTATCATCTCCCCTCATCATTCTCACTTTGCTCTGCAGATGTGGTCGTTGCAGCATGCATGGTGCTTCTGATATAACTAACAGTTTCGATTTCCATGAATTGAGCTTTCCCTATGCACGCAATGTTAGGAAAACTTAAATGCGTTTTCTGAAGTAATGCATGATTGAATCTTCATGAAACTCGCGGTTTTTACTCTTTTCCTCGTTCTCACTTTATTCACAACATTCGAGCATTCTCTCCCCACGTTTTCTAAACAAACCCCTTATGTATTTCTTGCAGTACTATAACGTGCAATTTGAAAAGGCCTGAAATTGAAGTTGCTTTTCTGAGACCGTTTCATGAGTGGATTTCAATAACACTTTGCCTATCATCTCTAGTGCTCATTCCCACTTTACTCCGCAGATGTGGTGGTTGCACCATGCACGGTGCTTCTGTTATAACTAACAGTTTTGATTTCCATGAATTGAGCTTTCCCTATGCACGCAGTCTTAGGAAAACTTAAGTGTGTTTTCTGAAGAAATGCACGACTGAATCTTCATGAAACTCACGGTTTTTACTCTTTTCCTCGTTCCTACTTTGCTTCCAACATCTGAGCATTCTGTCTCCACGTTTTCTAAACAAGCCCCTTATGTATTTCTCTTGCAGTACTCCAACGTGCAGGTTGAAAAGGCCTGAAACTGAAGTTGCTTATCTGACAAAGTTTCACGAATGGATTTTAATGACACTTTGCCTATCATCTCCCCTCCTCATTCCCACTTTGCTCTGCAGATGTGGTGTTTGCACCATGCACGGTGCTTCTGTTATAACTAACAGTTTCGATTTCCATGAATTGAGCTTTCCATATACACGCAGTGTTAGGAAAACTGAAATGCGTTTTCAGAATAAATGCACGACTGAATCTTCATGAAACTCGCGGTTTTTACTCTTTTCGTCGTTCCCACTTTTCTCACAACATTCGAGCTTTCTCTCCCCACGTTTTCTAAACAAGCCCCTTATATATTTCTTGCAGTACTCTAACGTGCAATTTGAAAATGCCTGAAATTGAAGTTGCTTTTCTGGGAAAGTTTCACGAATGTATTTCAATGACACTTTGCCTATCATCTCCCCTCCTCATTCCCACTTTGCTCCGCAGATGTGGCGGTTGCACCATGCACGGTGCTTCTGTTATAACAAACGGTTTCGATTTCCATGAATTGAGCTTTCCCTATGCATGCAGTGTTAGGAAAACTTAAATGCGTTTTCTGAAGAAATGGATGATTGAATCGTCATGAAACTCGTGATTTTTGCTCTTTTCCTCGTTCCCACTTTTCTCCCAACATCTGAGCTTTCTCTCTCGACTTTTTCAATACAAGCCCCTAATGTATTGCTCTTGCAATACTGTAAAGTGCAGTTTGAAAAGCCCTGATTGAAGTTGCTTTTCTGAGACCGTTTCACGAGTGGATTTCAATAGCACTTTGCCTATCAATCCAGTCCGCATTCCCACTTTGCTCCGCAGATGTGGTGGTTGCACCATGCACGGTGATTCTGTTATAACTAACAGTTTCGATTGCCATGAATTGAGCTTTCCCTATGCACGCAGTGTTTGGAAAACGTAAATGCGTTTTCTGAAGTAATGCATGATTGAATCTTCATGAAATTCGCGGTTTTTACTCTTTTCCTCGTTCTCACTTTATTCCCAACATTCGAGCATTCTCTCCCCACGTTTTCTAAACAAGCCCCTTATGTATTTCCTGCAGTACTATAACGTGCAATTTGAAAAGGCCTGAAATTGAAGTTGCTTTTCTGAGACCGTTTCATGAGTGGATTTCAATAACACTTTGCCTATCATCTCCAGTGCTCATTCCCACTTTACTCCGCAGATGTGGTGGTTGCACCATGCACGGTGCTTCTATTATAACTACCAGTTTCGATTTCCATGAATTGAGCTTTCCCTATGCACGCAGTCTTAGGAAAACTTAAGTGTGTTTTCTGAAGAAATGCACGACTGAATCTTCATGAAACTCACGGTTTTTAGTCTTTTCCTCGTTCCTACTTTGCTTCCAACATCTGAGCATTCTGTCTCCACGTTTTCTAAACAAGCCCCTTATGTATTTCTCTTGCAGTACTCTAACGTGCAGGTTGAAAAGGCCTGACTGAAGTTGCTTATCTGACAAAGTTTCACGAATGGATTTTAATGACACTTTGCCTATCATCTCCCCTCCTCATTCCCACTTTGCTCCGCAGATGTGGTGTTTGCACCATGCACGGTGCTTCTGTTATAACTAACAGTTTCGATTTCCATGAATTGAGCTTTCCATATACACGCAGTGTTAGGAAAACTGAAATGCGTTTTCAGAATAAATGCACGACTGAATCTTCATGAAACTCGCGGTTTTTACTCTTTTCGTCGTTCCCACTTTTCTCACAACATTCGAGCTTTCTCTCCCCACGTTTTCTAAACAAGCCCCTTATGTATTTCTTGCAGTACTCTAACGTGCAATTTGAAAATGCCTGAAATTGAAGTTGCTTTTCTGGGAAAGTTTCACGAATGTATTTCAAGGACACTTTGCCTATCATCTCCCCTCCTCATTCCCACTTTGCTGCGCAGATGTGGTGGTTGCACCATGCACGGTACTTCTGTTATAACAAACGGTTTCGATTTCCATGAATTGAGCTTTCCCTATGCATGCAGTGTTAGGAAAACTTAAATGCGTTTTCTGAAGAAATGGATGATTGAATCGTCATGAAACTCGTGATTTTTGCTCTTTTCCTCGTTCCTACTTTGCTCCCAACATCTGAGCATTCTCTCTCCACTTTTTCAATACAAGCCCCTAATGTATTGTTCTTGAAATACTGTAAAGTGCAGTTTGAAAAGCCCTGATTGAAGTTGCTTTTCTGAGACCGTTTCACGAGTGGATTTCAATAACACTTTGCCTATCAATCCAGTCCGCATTCCCACTTTGCTCCGCAGATGTGGTGGTTGCACCATGCACGGTGATTCTGTTATAACTAACAGTTTCGATTGCCATGAATTGAGCTTTCCCTATGCACGCAGTCTTAGGAAAACTTAAGTGCGATTTCTGAAGAAATGCATGAATCAATCTTCATGAAACTCGTGGTTTTTACTCTTTTCCTCCTTCCCACTTACGTCCCACATCTGAGCATTCTCTCTCCACGTTTTCTAAACAAGCCCCTTATGAATTGCTCTTGCAGTTATCTAATGTGCAGGTTGAAAAGACCTGAAATTGAAGTTGCTTTTCTGACAAGGTTTCACGAATGGATTTCAATGACACTTTGCCTATAATCTCCCCTTCTCACTCCCACTTTCCTCCGCAGATGTGGTGTTTGCACCATGCACGGTGCTTCTATTATAACTAACAGTTTCTATTTCCATGAATTGAGCTTTCTCTATGCACGCAGTGTTAGGAAAACTGAAATGCATTTTCTGAGCAAATGCACAACTGAATCTTCATGAAACTTGCGGTATTTACTTTTTTCTCATTCCCACTTTGCTCCCAACATCTGAGCATTCTCTCTCCACGTTTTCTATACAAGCCCCGAATGTATTGCTTTTGCAGTACTCTAAAGTGCAGTTTGAATACCCCTGAATGAAGTTCCATTTCTGAATGTTTCACGAATGGATTTCAATGACACTTTGCCTATCATCTCCAGTCCTCATTCCCACTTTGCTCCGCAGATATGGTGGTTGCAACATGCAGGGTGCTTCTGTTATAACTAAAAGTTTCGATTTCCATGAATTGAGCTTTCCCTATGCACGCAGTGTTAGGAAAACTGAAATGCGTTTTCTGAAGAAATGCACGATTGAAACTGCATGAAACTCGAGGTTTTTATTCTTTTCCTCGTTCACACTTTGTTCCCAACATCTTAGCATTTTCTCTCCACGTTTTCTAAACAAGCGCTTATGAATTGCTCTTGCAGTACTCTAACGTGCAGGTTGAAAAGTCCTGAAACTGAAGTTGCTTTTCTGACAAAGTTTAACGAATGGATTTCAATGACAATTTGCCTATCATCTCCCCTCCTCATTCCCACGTTGCTCTGCAGATGTGGATTTTGCACCATGCACGGTATTTCGGTTATAACTGTTTCGATTTCCATGAATTGAGCTTTCCCTGTGCACGCAGAGTTAGGAAAATTTAAACGCGTTTTCTGAAGAAATGCACGACTGAATCTTCATGGAACTCGAGTTTTTTACTCTTTCCCTCGTTCCCACTTTTCTCCCAACATCTGAGCATTCTCTCTCCACGTTTTCTAAACAAGCGCTTATGAATTGCTCTTGCAGTACTCTAACGTGCAGGTTGAAAAGTCCTGAAACTGAAGTTGCTTTTCTGAGAAAGTTTCACGAATGGATTTCAATGACACTTTGCCTATCATCTCTCCTCCTCGTTCCCACTTTGCTCCGCAGATGTGCTGCTTGCACCATGCACGGTGATTCTGTTATAACTAACATTTTCGATATCCACGAATTGAGCTTTCCCTATGTACACAGTCTTAGGAAAACTTAAATGCGTTTTCTGAAGAAATGCACGTTTGAATTTTCATGAAACTTGCGGTTTTTATTCATTTCCACATTCCCACTTTGGTCCCAACATCTGAGCACTCTCTCTCCACGTTTTGTAAACAAGGCCTTTATGAATTGCTCTTGCAGTACTCTAACATGCAGGTTGAAAAAACCTGAAATTGAAGTTGCTTTTCTGAGAATGTTTCATGAATGGATTTCAATGACACTTTGCCTATCATCTCCCCTCCTCATTCTCACTAGCTCTGCAGATGTGGTCGTTGCAGCATGCATGGTGATTCTGATATAACTAACAGTTTCAATTTCCATGAATTGAGCTTTCCCTATGCACACAGTGTTAGGAAAACGTAAATGCGTTTTCTGAAGAAATGCATGATTGAATCTTCATGAAACTCGCGGTTTTTACTCTTTTCTTCGTTCCCACTTTTCTCACAACATTCGAGTGTTCTCTCCCCACGTTTTCTAAACAAGCCCCTTATGTATTTCTTGTAGTATGCTAACGTGCAATTTGAAAAGGCCTGAAATTGAATTTGCTTTTCTGGGAAAGTTTCACGAATGTATTTCAATGACACTTTGCCTAATATATCTCCCCTCCTGATTCCCACTTTGCTCCGCAGTTGTGGTGGTTGCACCATGCACAGTGCTTCTGTTATAAGTAACAGTTTCGATTTCCATGAATTGAGCTTTCCCTATGCACGCAGTCTTAGGAAAACTTAAGTGCGATTTTTGAAGAAATGCATGATTGAATCTTCATGAAAGTCGTGGTTTTTACTCTTTTTCGTTCCCACTTTGGTCCCAACATCTGAGCATTCTCTCTCCACGTTTTCTAAACAAGCCCCTTATGAATTGCTCTTGCAGTACACTAACGTGCAGGTTGAAAAGACCTGAAATTGAAGTTGCTTTTCTGACAACGTTTCACGAATGGATTTCAATGACACTTTACCTATCATCTCGCCTTCTCATTAGCACTTTCCTCCGCAGATGTGGTGTTTGCACCATGCACGGTGCTTCTATTATAACTAACAGTTTCTATTTCCATGAATAGAGCTTTCTCTGTGCACGCAGTGTTAGGAAAACTGAAATGCGTTTTCTGAGCAAATGCACGACTGAATCTTCATGAAACTTGCGGTATCTACATTTTCCTCATTCCCACTTTGCTCCCAACATCTGAGCATTCTCTCTCCACGTTTTCTATACAAGCCCTGAATGTATAGCTTTTGCAGTACTCTAAAGTGCAGTTTGAATATCCCTGATTGAAGTTCCATTTCTGAACGTTTCACGAATGGATTTCAATGACACTTTGCCTATCATCTCCAGTCCTCATTCCCACTTTGCTCCGCAGATGTGGTGGTTGCAGCATGCATGGTGCTCCTGTTATAACTAACAATTTTGATTACCATGAATTGAGATTTCCCTATGGACGCTGTGTAAGGAAAACTGAAATGCGTTTTCTGAGCAAAGGCACGAAGGAATCTTCATGAAACTTGCGGTATTTACTCTTTTCCTCGTTCGCACATTGCTCCCAACATCTGAGCATTCTCTCTCCACATTTTCTTAACAAGCCCCTAATATATTGCTCTTGCAGTACTCTAACATGCAGGTTGAAAAACCCTGAATGAAGTTGCTTTTCTGAGAACGATTCACGAATAGATTTCAATGACACTTTGCCTGTCATCTCCCCCCTCATTCCCACTTTTCTCCGCAGATGTGGTGATTGCACCATGCACAGTGCTTCTCTTACATATAACAATTTCGATTTCCATGAATTGAGCTTTCCCCATGCAAGCAGTGTTAGGAAAACTTAAATGCCTTTTCTGAAGTAATGCATGATTGAATCTTCATGGAACTCGCTGTTTTTACTCTTTTCCTCGTTCCCACTTTGCTCCCAACATCTGAGCATTCTCTCTCCACGTTTTCTGAAGAAGCCCCTTATGTATTGCTCTTGCAGTACTCTAACGTGCTAGTTGAAATGCCTGAAATTGAAATTGCTTTTCTGAGAATGTTTCACGAATGGATTTCAATGACACTTTGCCTATCATCTCCCCTCCTCACTCCCACTTTGCTCCGAAGATGTGGTGGTTGCACCATGCACGGTGCTTCTGTTATAACTAATAGTTTCTATTTCCATGAATTGAGATTTCCCTAGGCACAAAGTGTTAGGAAAACCTAAATGCGTTTTCTGAAGAAATGCACGATTGAATCTTCATGAAACTCGCGGTTTTTATTCTTTTCCTCATTCCCACTTTGCTCCTACCATCTGAGAATTCTCTCTCCACGTTTTCTAAATACGTCCCTTATGAAATGCTCTTGCAGTACTCTAAAATGCATGTTGAAAAGACCTGAAATTAAAGTTGCTTTTGTGAGAACGTTTCACGAGTGGATTTCAATGACACTTTGCCTATCATCTCCCCTCCTCATTCCACTTTCCTCCACAGACGTCATGTTTCCAGCATGCACCGAGCTTCTGTTATAACTAACAGTTTCGATTTCCATGAATTGAGCTTTCCCTATGCACGCAGTGTTAGGAAAACTGAAATGTGTTTTCTGAGCAAATGCACAACTGAATCTTCATGAAACTTGTGGCATTTACTCTTTTCCTCGTTCCTACTTTGCGACCAACTCTGAACATTCTCTCTCCACATTTTCTAAACAAGCCTCTTACATATTCCTCTTGTAGTACTCTAATGTGCAGGTTGAAAAGGCATGAAATTGAAGTTGCTTTACTGGGAAACTCTCATGAATGGATTTCAATGACACTTTGCCTATCATCTCCCCTCCTCATTCCCACTTTGCTCCGCAGATGTGGTGGTTCCACCATGCATGGTGCTTCTGTTAAACTAACAGTTTCGATTTCCATGATTTGAGCTTTCCCTATGCACGCGGTCTTAGGAAAACTTAAATGCGTTTTCTGAAGAAATGCATTATTGAAACTTCATGAAACTCTCGGTTTTTACTCTTTTCCTCATTGCCACTTTGCTCCCAACATCTGAGCATTCTCTCTCCACATTTTCTATACAAGCCCATAATGTATTGCTCTTGCAATACTCTAAACTGCAGTTTGAAAAGCCCTGATTGAAGTTGCTTTATGAGAACGTTTCACGAGTGTATTTCAATGACACTTTGCCTATCATCTCCCCTCCTCATTCCCACTTTGCTCTGCAGATGTGGTGGTTGCACCATGCACGGTGCTTCTGTTATAACTAACAGTTTCGATTTCCATGAATTGAGCTTTCCCTATGCACGCAGTGTTAGGAAAACTTAAATGCGTTTTCTGAAGAAATGCACGACTGAATCTTCATGAAACTCGCGGTTTTTATTCTTTTCCTCGTTCCCACTTTGGTCCCAACATCTTAGCATTCTCTCTCCACGTTTTATAAACAAGCGCCTTATGAATTGCTCTTGCAGTACTCTAACGTGCAGGTTGAAAAGGCCTGAAAATGAAGTTTCATTTCTGAGAAAGTTTCACGAATGGATTTCAATGACACTTTGCCTAATATCTCCCCTCCTGATTCTCACTTTGCTCCGCAGATGTGGTGGATGCACCATGCACACTGCTTCTGATATAAGTAACAGTTTCGATTTCCTTGAATTGAGCTTTCCCTACGCACGCACTGTTTGGAAAACTTAAATGCGTTTTCTGAAGAAATGCACGATTGAATCTTTATGAAAGTGGCGGTTTTTACTCTTTCCCTTGTTCCCACTTTGGTCCCAACATCTGAGAATTCTCTCCCCACGTTTTCTAAACAATCCCCTTATGTATTGCTCTTGCAGTACTCTAACGTGCAGGTTAAAAGGCCTGAAAATGAGGTTGCTTTCTGACAAGGTTTCAGGATTGGATTTCAATGACACTTTGCCTATCATCTCTCCTCCTCATTCCCACTTTGCTCCGCAGATGCGGTGGTTGCACCATGCACGGTGCTTCTGTTGTAACTAACAGTTTCAATTTCCATGAATAGAGCTTTCCCTATGCACTCCGTTTTAGGAAAACTGAAATGCGTTTTCTGAGTAAATGCGCAACTGAATCTTCATGAAACTTGTGGTGTTTACTGTTTTCCTCGTTCCCACTTTGCTCCCAACATCTGAGCATTCTCTCCCCTCATTTCTAAGCAAGCCCCTTATGTATTGCTCTTGCAGTACTCTAACGTGCAGGTTGATTAGGCCTGAAATTAAAGTTGCTTTTCTGAGAACGTTTCACGAATGGATTTCAATGACATTTTGCCTATTATCTCCCCTCCTCCTTCCCACTTTGCTCCGCAGTTCTGGTGGTTGCACCATTCACGGTGCTTCTGTTATAACTAACAGATTGGATTTCCATGAATTGAGCTTTCCCTATGCACACAGAGTTAGGAAAACTGAAATGCGTTTTATGAAGAAATGCACGATTGAATCTTCATGAAACTCGCGGTTTTACTCTTTTCCTCGTTTCCACTTTGCTCCCAACTTCTGAGCATTCTCTCTCCACGTTTTCCCAGCAAGCCCCTTATGAATTGGTCTTGCAGTACTCTAACGTGCAGATTGAAAAGACCTCATATTGAAGTTGCTTTTCTGGGAATGTTTCACGAATGGATTTCAATGACACTTTGCCCATCATCTCCCCTGTCATTCCCACTTTGCTCCGCAGATGTGGTGGTTGCACCATGCACGGTGCTTCTGTTATAACTAACAGTTTCGATTTTCATGAATTGAGCTTTCCTTATGGACGCAGTGTTAGGAAAACTGAAATGCGTTTTCTGAGCAAATGCACGACTGAATCTTCATGAAACTTGCGGTATTTACTCTTTTCCTCGTTCCTACTTTGCTCCCAACATCTGAGCATTCTCTCTCCACGTTTTCTAAACAACTCCTTTTTGTATTGCTCTTGCAGTACTCTAAAGCGCAGGTTGAAAAGGCCTGAAATTCAAATTGCTTTTCTGAGAAAGTTTCACAAATGGATTTCAATGACACTTTCCCTATCATCTCCACTCCTCATTCCCACTTTGCTCTGCAGATGTGGGGGTTGCACCATGCTAGGTTCTTCTGTTTTAACTAATAATTACGATTTCCATGAATTGAGCTTTCCCTATGGACGCAGTGTAAGGAAAACTGAAATGCATTTTTTGAGTAAATGCACGACTGAATCTTCATGAATCTTGTGGTATTTAATGTTTTCCTCGTTCCCACTTTGCTCCCAACATCTGAGCATTCTCTCTCCACGTTTTCTAAACAAGCCCCTTATGTATTCGTCTTGTAGTACTCTTACGTGCAGGTTGAATAGGCCTGAAATTAAAGTTGCTTTTCTGAGAACGTTTCACGAATGGATTTCAATGACATTGTGCTTATCATCTCCCCTCCTCCTTCCCACATATCTCCGCAGATGTGGTGGTTGCACCATACATGGTGCTTCTGTTATAACTAACAGATTCGATTTCCATGAATTGAGCTTTCCGTATGCACACAGTGTTAGGAAAACTGAAATGCGTTTTATGAAGAAATGCACGATTGAATCTTCATGAAACTCGCGGTTTTACTCTTTTCCTCGTTCCCACTTTGCTCCCAACTTCTGAGTATTCTCTCTCCACGTTTTCCCAGCAAGCACCTTATGATTTAGGCTTGCAGGACTCTAACGTGCAGGTTGAAAAGACCTGAAATTGAAGTTGCTTTTCTGAGAATGTTTCACGAATGGATTTCAATGACACTTGGCCTATCATCTCCCTCCTCATTCCCACTTTGCTCCACAGATGTGGTGGTTTCACCATGCACGGTGCCTCTGTTATAACTAACTGTTTCAATTTCCATGAATTGAGCTTTCCCTTTGCACGCAGTGTTAGGAAAATTGAAATGGTTTTCTGAGCAATTGCACGACTGAATCTTCATCAAACTTGTGGTATTTACTGTTTTCCTCGTTCCCACATTGTTCCCAACATCTGAGCATTCTCTCCCCACGTTTTCTAAACAAGACCCTTATGTATTGCTCTTGCAGTACTCTAACGTGCAGGTAGAAAACGCATGAAATTAAAGTGGCTTTTCTGAGAACGTTTCATGAATGGATTTCAATGACACTTTGCCTATAATCTCCACTCCTCATTCCCACTTTGCTCCGCAGATTAGGTGGTTGCACCATTCAGGGTGCTTCTCTTATAACTAACAGTTTCGATTTGCCATGAATTGAGCTTTCCCTATGCACGCAGTCTTAGGAAAACTGAAATGAGTTTTCTGAAGAAATGTACGATTGAATCTTCATGAAACTCGTGGTTTTTACTCTTTTCCTCGTTCCCACTTTGTTCCCAACATCTGAGCATTCTCTCCTCACATTTTTTATAGAAGCCCCTAATGTATTGCACTTGCAGTACTCTAAAGTGCAGTTTGAAAAGCCCTGATGGAAGTTGCTTTTCTGAGAACGTTTCACGAGTGGATTTCAATGACACTTTGCCTATCATCTCCCCTGCTCATTTCCACTTTGCTCCGCAGATGTGGTGGTTGCACCATGCACGGTGCTTCTGTTATAACTAACTGTTTCAATTTCCAGGAATTGAGCTTTCCCTTTGCATGCAGTGTTAGGAAAATTGAATTGCGTTTTCTGAAGAAATGCATGATTGAATCTTCATTAAACTTGCGGTGTTTACTCTTTTCCTCGATCTCACTTTGCTGCCAACATCTGAGCATTCTCTCCCCACGTTTTCTTAACAAGCCTCTTATGAATTGCTGTTGCAGTACTCTAACGCGCAGGTTGAAAAGGCCTGAAAATGAAGTTTCATTTCTGAGAAAGTTTCACGAATGGATTGCAATGACACTTTGCCTAATATCTCCCCTCCTGATTCCCACTTTGCTCCGCAGATGTGGTGGTTGCACCATGCATAGTGCTTCTGTTATAAATAACAGTTTCGATTTCCTTGATTTGAGCGTTCCCTACGCACGCACGGTTAGGAAAACTTAAAAGAGTTTTCTGAAGAAATGCACGTTTGAATCTTCATGAAACTGGCGGTTTTTACTCTTTTCCTTGTTCCCACTTTGGTCCCAACATCTGAGCATTTTCTCCCCACGTTTTCTAAACAAGCCCCTTATGTATTGCTCTTGCACTACTCTAATGTGAAGGTTGAAAAGGCCTGAAATTGAAATTGCTTTTCCGAGAAAGTTTCACGAATGGATTTCAATGACACTTTGCCTATCATCTCCCCTCCTCATTCCCACTTTGCTCCGCGGATGTGGTGGTTGCACCATGCACGGTGCTTCTCTTATAATTAACAGTTTCAATTTCCATGAATAGAGCTTTTTCTATGCACGCAGTTTTAGGAAAACTGAAATGCGTTTTCTGAGCAAATGCACGACTGAACCTTCATGAAACTTGCCGTATTTACTCGTTTCCTCGTTCTCACTTTGCTGCCAACATCTGAGCATTCCCTCTCCACGTTTTCTAAACAAGCCCCTTATGTATTGCTCTTGCTGTTCTCTAACGTGCAGGTTGAAAATGCCTGAAATAGAAGTTGCTTTTCTGGGAATGTTTCACGAATGGATTTCAATGACACTTTCCCTATCATCTCCCCTCCTCATTCCCACTTTGCTCCGCAGATGTGGTGTTTCCACCATACTAGGTGACTGTGTTATAACTAACAATTTCGATTTCCTTGATTTGAGTTTTTCCTAAGGACGCAGTGTAAGGAAAACTGAAATGTGTTCTGTGAGCAAATGTAGGACTGAATCTTCATGAAACTTGCGGTATTTACTCTTTTCCTCGTTCCCACTTTGCTGTCAACATCTGAGCATTCTCTCCCCACGTTTTCTAAACAAGCCCCTTATGTATTGCTCTTGAAGTACTCTAACGTGCAGGTTGTAAAGGCCTGAAATTGAAGTTGCTTTTCTGAGAATGTTTCAAGAATGGATTTGAATGACACTTTGCCTATCATCTCCCGTCCTCATTCCCACTTTGCTCCGCCGATGTGGTGGTTGCACCATCCACGGAGTTTCTGTTATAACTAACTGTTTCAATTTCCAGGAATTGAGCTTTCCCTTTGCACGCAGTGTTAGGAAAACTGCAATGCGTTTTGTGAGCAAATGCACGACTGAATCTTCATGAAACTTGCGGTATTTACTCTTTTCCTCGTTCTCACTTTGCTGCCAACATCTGAGCATTCCCTCTCAACTTTTGCTAAACAATCTCCTTGTGTATTGCGCTTGCAGTACTCTACCGTGCAGGTTGAAAAGGCCTGAAAATGAAACTGCTTTTCTGAGAATGTTTCACGAATGGATTTTAATGACACTTTGCCTATAATCTCCCCTCTTCATTCCCACTTTGCTCCGCAGATGTGGTGGTTGCACCATGTATGGTGCTTCTGTTATAACAGATTCAATTTCCATGCATTGAGCTTTCCCTATGCACGCAGGTTTAGGAAAAATTAAATGCGTTTTCTGAGCAAATGAACGACAGAGTCTTCATGAAACTTGCAGTATTTACTCTTTTCCTCGTTACCACTTTGCTTCCTACATCTGAGCCTTATCTCCCCACGTTTTCTAAACAAGCCCCTTATGTATTGCTCTTGCAGTACTCTAACGTGCACGTTGAAAATACCTGAAATTGAAGTAGCTTTTCTGAGAATGTTTCAAGAATGGATTTGAATGACACTTTGCCTATCATCTCCCGTCCTCATTCCCACTTTGCTCCGCCGATGTGGTGGTTGCCCCATGCACGGTGCTTCTGTTATAAGTAACAGTTTCAATTTTCATGAATTGAACTTTCCCTATGCACGCAGTTTTAGGAAAACTGAAAGGCGTTTTCTGAGCAAGTGCACGACTGAATCTTCATGAAGCTTGCGGTATTTACTCTTTTCTTCGTTCCCACTTGGCTACCAACATCTGAGCATTCTCTCCCCACGTTTTCTAAACAAGCCCCTTATGTATTGCTCTTGCAGTACTCTAACGTGCAGGTTGAAAAGGCCTGAAATTGAAGTAGCTTTTCTGGGAATGTTTCATGAATGGATTTCAATGACACTTTGCCTATCATCTCCCCTCCTCATTCCCACTTTGCTCCGCAGATGTGGTGGTTGCACCACGCACGGTGCTTCTGCTATAACTAACAGTTTCAATTTCCATGAATTGAGCTTTCCCTATGCATGCAGTGTAAGGAAAACTGAAATGCGTTTTCTGAAGAAACGCACGATTGAATCTTCATGAAACTTGCGGTATTTACTCTTTTCCTCATTCCGACTTTGCTGCCAACATCTGAGCATTATCTCTCCTCGTTTTCTATCACGCCCCTTTTGAATTGCTCTTTCAGTACTCTAACATGGAGGTTGAAATGACCTGAAATTGAAGTTGCTTTACTGAGAACGTTTCACGAATGGATTTCAATGACACTTTGCCTATCATTTCCCCTCCTCATTCCCACTGTGCTCCCCATATGTGGTGTTTGCACCATGCATGGTGCTTCTGTTATAACTAACAATTTCGATTTCCATGATTTGAGCTTTCCCTTTGCACGCAGTGTTAGGAAAATTGAAATGCGTTTTCTGCGCAAATGCACGACTGAATCTTCATGAAACTTGCGGTATTTACTCGATTCCTCGTTCTCACTTTGCTGCCAACATCTGAGCATTCTCTCCCCACATTTTCTAAACAAACTCCTTATGTATTGGTCTTGCAGTACTCTAATGCGCAGGTTGAAAAGGCCTGAAATTAAAATTGCTATTCTGAGAAAGTTTCACGAATGGATTTGAATGACACTTTGCCTATCACTCCCCTCCTCATTCCCACTTTGCTCCGCAGATGTGGTGTTGCACCATGCACGGTGCTTCTGTTATAACTAACAGTTTCTATTTCCATGAATTGAGCTTTCTATGCACGCAGTGTTAGGAAAACTGAAATGCGTTCTCTGAGCAAATGCACTAGTGAATCTTCATGAAACTCTCGGTTTTTACTCTTTTCCTCGTTCCAACTTTGCTCCCAACATCTGTTCATTCTCTCTGCACGTTTGCTAAACAATCTCCTTATGTATTGGTCTTGCAGTACTCTAACGTGCAGGTTGAAAAGGCCTGAAATTGAAGTTGCTTTTCTGAGAATGTTTCACGAATGGATTTCAATGACAGTTTGCCTATCATCTCCCCTCCTCATTCCCACTTGGCTCTGCAGATGTGGTGGTTGTACCATGCACGGTGCTTCTCTTATAATTAACAGTTTCAATTTCCATGAATTGAGCTTTTTCTATGCACGCAGTTTTAGGAAAACTGAAATGCCTTTTCTGAGGAAATGCACGACTGAACCTTCATGAAACTTGCCGTATTTACTCGTTTCCTCGTTCTCACTTTGCTGCCAAATTCTGAGCATTCTCTCCCCACGTTTTCTAAGCAAGCCCCTTATGTATTGCTCTTGCCGTTCTCTAACGTGCAGGTTGAAAATGCCTGAAATTGAAGTTGCTTTTCTGCGAATGTTTCACGAATGGATTTCAATGACACTTTCCCTATCATCTCCCCTCCTCATTCCCACTTTGCTCCGCAGATGTGGTGTTTGCACCGTGCTAGGTGATTGTGTTATAACTAACAATTTCGATTTCCATGATTTGAGTTTTTCCTATGGACGCAGTGTAAGGAAAACTGAAATGCGTTCTGTGAGCAAATGCACGACTGAATCTTCATGAAACTTGCTGTATTTACTCTTTTCCTCGTTCCCACTTTGCTGTCAACATCTGAGCATTCTCTCCCCACGTTTTCTAGACAACACCCTTATGTATTGCTCTTGCAGTACTCTAACGTGCAGGTTGAAAAGGCCTGAAATTGAAGTTGCTTTTCTGAGAATGTTTAGAATGGATTTGAATGACACTTTGCCTATCATCTCCCGTCCTCATTCCCACTTTGCTCCGCCGATGTGGTGGTTGCACCATGCACGGTGCTTCTGTTATAACTAACTGTTTCAATTTCCAGGAATTGAGCTTTCCCTATGCACGCAGTTTTAGGACAACTGAAATGCATTTTCTGAGCAAATGCACGACGGAATCTTTATGAAACTTGCGGTATTTACTCTTTTCCTCGTTCCTAGTTTGCTCTCAACATCTGAGCATTCTCTCCCCATGTTTTCTAAACAAGCCCCTTATGTATTGCTCTTGCAGTACTCTAATGTGCAGGATGAAGAGGCCTGAAATTGAAATTGCTTCTCCGAGAATGTTTCACGAATGGATTTCAATGACACTTTGCCTATAATCTCCCCTCTTCATTCCAACTTTGCTCCGCAGATTTGGTGTTTGCACCATGTACGGTGCTTCTGTTATTACAGTTTCAATTTCCATGCATTGAGCTTTCCCTATGCACGCAGGATTAGGAAAAATTAAATGCATTTTCTGAGCAAATGAACGACAGAATCTTCATGAAACTTGTGGTATTTACTCTTTTCCTCGTTCCCACTTTGCTCCCTACATCTGAGCCTTATCTCCCCACGTTTTCTAAACAAGCCCCTTATATATTGCTCTTGCAGTACTCTAACGTGCAGGTTGAAAATGCCTGAAATTGAAGTTGCTATTCTGACAATGTTTCACAAATGGATTTTAATGACACTTTGCCAATCATCTCCCCTCCTCATTCCCACTTGGCTCCGCAGATGTGGTGGTTGCCCCATGCACGGTGCTTCTGTTATAACTAACAGTTTCAATTTTCATGAATTGAGCTTTCCCTATGCACACAGTTTTAGGAAAACTGAAATGCGTTTTCTGAGCAAATGCACGACTGAATCTTCATGAAGCTTGCGGTATTTACTCTTCTCCTCGTTCCCACTTGGCTCCCAACATCTGAGCATTCTCTCCCCACGATTTCTAAACAAGCCCCTTATGTATTGCTCTCGCAGTACTCTAACGTGCAGGTTGAAAATGCCTGAAATTGAAGTTGCTTTTCTGGGAATGTTTCACGAATGGATTTCAATGACACTTTGCCTATCATCTCCCCTCCTCATTCCCACTTTGCTCCGAGGATGTGGTGTTTGCACCATGCTAGGTGATTGTGTTATAACTAACAATTTCGATTTCCATGATTTGAGTTTTTCCTATGGACGCAGTGTAAGGAAAACTGAAATGCGTTCTGTGAGCAAATGCACGACTGAATCTTCATGAAACTTGCGGTATTTACTCTTTTCCTCGTTCCCACTTTGCTGTCAACATCTGAGCATTCTCTCCCCACGTTTTCTAAACAAGCCCCTTATGTATTGCTCTTGCAGTACTCTAACGTGCAGGTTGAAAAGGCCTGAAATTGAAGTTGCTTTTCTGAGAATGTTTCAAGAATGGATATGAATGACACTTTGCCTATCATCTCCCATCCTCATTCCCACTTTGCTCCGCCGATGTGGTGGTTGCACCATGCACGGTGCTTCTGTTATAACTAACTGTTTCAATTTCCAGGAATTGAGCTTTCCCTTTGCACGCAGTGTTAGGAAAACTGAAATGCGTTTTGTGAGCAAATGCACGACTGATTCTTCATGAAACTTGCGGTATTTACTCTTTTCCTCGTTCTCACTTTGCTGCCAACATCTGAGCATTCCCTCTCAACTTTTGCTAAACAATCTCCTTATGTATTACTCTTGCAGTACTCTACCGTGCAGGTTGAAAAGGCCTGAAATTTAAACTTTTTTTCTGAGAATGTTTCACGAATGGATTTTAATGACACTTTGCCTATCATCTCCCCTCCTCATTCCCACTTTGATCCACAGATGTGGTGGTTGCACCATGCACAGTGCTTCTGTTATAAGTAACAGTTTCGATTTCCTTGAATTGAGCTTTCCCTACGCACACAGGGTTAGGAAAACTTAAATGCGTTTTCTGAAGAAATGCACGATTGAATCTTCATGAAACTGACGGTATTTACTCTTTTTCTTGTTCCCACTTTCGTCACAACGTCTGCGCATTCTCTCTCCACGTTTTCTAAACAAGCCCCTTATATATTGCTCTTGCAGTATTCTAACGTGCAGGTTGAAATTGCCTGAAATTGAAGTTCCTATTCTGAGAATGTTTCACAAATGGATTTCAATGACACTTTGACTATCATCTCCCCTCCTCATTCCCACTTTACTCCGCAGATGTGGTGGTTGCACCATGCACGGTGCTTCTGTTATAACTAAGAGTTTCGATTTCCATGAATTGAGCTTTCCCTATGCACGCAGTGTTAGGAAAACTGAAATGTGTTTTCTGAGCAAATGCACGACTGAATCTTCATGAAACTTGCGGTATTTACTCTTTTCCTCGTTCCCACTTTGCTGCCAACATCTGAGAATTCTCTCCCCACGTTTTCTAAACAAGCCCCTTATGTATTGCTCTTGCAGTAATCTAACGTTCAGGTTGAAATGGCCTGAAATTGAAGTTGCTTTTCTGGGAATGTTTCACGAATGGATTTCAATGACACTTTGCCTATCATCTCCCCTCCTCATTCCCACTTTGCACCGCAAATGTGGTGGTTGCACCATGCACGGTGCTTCTGTTATAACAAACAGTTTGAATTTCCATGAATTGAGCTTTTCCTACGCATGCCGTGTTAGGAAAACTGAAATTCGTTTTCTGAAGTAATGCACGATTGAATCTTCATGAAACTTGCGGTATTTACCCTTTTCCTCGTTCCGACTTTGGTCCCAACATCTGAGCATTCTCTCTCCTCGTTTTCTATCACGCCCCTTTTGAATTGCTCTTTCAGTACTCTAACATGGAGGTTGAAATGACCTGAAATTGAAGTTGCTTTACTGAGAACGTTTCACGAATGGATTTCCATGACACTTTGCCTATCATCTCCCCTCCTCATTACCACTGTGCTCCGCAGATGTGGTGTTTGCCCATGCACGGTGCTTCTGTTATAATTAACAATTTCGATTTCAATGATTTGAGCTTTCCCTTTGCATGCAGTGTTAGGAAAATTGAAATGCGATTTCTGCGCAAATGCACAACTGAATCTTCATGAAACTTGCGGTATTTACTCTTTTCCTCGTTCCTACTTTGCTGCCAAAATCTGAGCATTATCTCCCCACGTTTTCTAAACAAACCCCTTATGTATTGGTCTTGCAGTACTCTAATGCGCAGGTTGAAAAGGCCTGAAATTGAAATTGCTATTCTGAGAAAGTTTCACGAATGGATTTGAATGACACTTTGCCTATCATTTCCCCTCCTCATTCCCACTTTGCTATGCAGATGTGGTTGTTGCACCATGCACGGTGCTTCTGTTATAACGAACAGTTTCAATTTCCATGAATTGAGCTTTCCCTATGCACGCAGTTTTAGGAAAACTGAAATGCGTTTTCTGAGCAAATGCATGACTGAATATTCATGAAACTTGCCGTATTAACTCTTTTTATCGTTCTCACTTTACTGCCAACATCTGAGCATTCTCTCCCCACGTTTTCTAAACAAGCCCCTTATGTATTGCTCTTGCAGTTCTCTAACGTGCAGGTTGAAAAGTCCTGAAAATGAAGTTTCATTTCTGTGAAAGTTTCACGAATTGATTTCAATGACACTTTCCCTATCATCTACCCTCCTGATTCCCACTTTGCTCCGCATGTGGTGGTTACACCATGCACAGTGCTTCTGTTATAACTAACAGTTTCGATTTCCACACCATGCACAGTGCTTCTGTTATAACTAACAGTTTCGATTTCCATGAACTGAAATGCTTTCCCGAATATGCACGAAGGCTTAGGAAAACTGAAATGCGTTTTCTGAAGAAATGCAGGATTGAATCTTCATGAAACTCGCGGTTTTTACTCTTTTCCTCGTTCCGACTTTGCTCGCAACATCTGAGCATTCTCTATCCACGTTTTCTATCACACCCCTTTTGAATTTCTCTTTCAGTACTCTAACATGGAGGTTGAAATGACCTGAAATTGAATTTGCTTTACTGAGAACGTTTCACGAATGGATTTCAATGACACTTTGCCTATAATCTCCCCTCCTGATTCCCACTGTGCTCCGCAGATGTGGTGTTTGCACCATGCACGGTGCTTCTGTTATACCTAACAATTTCGATTTCCATGAATTGAGCTTTCCCTATGGACGCAGTGTAAGGAAAACTGATATGCGTTTTGTGAGCAAATGCACGACTGAATCTCATGAAACTTGCGGTATTTACTCTTTTCCTCATTCCCACATTGCTGTCAACATCTGAGCATTTTCTCCCCACGTTTTCTAAACAAGCCCCTTATGTATTGCTCTTGCAGTTGTCTAACGTGCATGTTGAAAAGGCTTGAAATTGATGTTGCTTTTCTGAGAAAGGTTCACGAATGGATTTCAGTATCATCTCCCCTCCTCATTCCCACTTTACTCCGCAGATGTGGTAGTTGCACAATGCAAGGTGCTTCTGTTATAACTAAGAGTTTCGATTTCCATGAATTGAGCTTTCCCTATGCACGCAGTGTTAGGAAAACTGAAATGCGTTTTCTGAGTAAATGCACGACTGAATCTTCATGAAACTTGCGGTATTTACTCTTTTCTTCGGTCCCACTTTGGTCCCAACATCTGAGCATTCTCTCTGCACGTTTTCTAAACATGTCCCTTATGTATTGCTCTTGCAGTACTCTAACGTGCAGGTTGAAAAGGCCTGAAATTAAAGTTGCTTTTCTTACAACGTTTTACGAATGGATTTCCATGACACTTTGCCTATCATCTCCCCTCCTCATTCCCACTTTGCTCCGCAGATGTGATGGTTGCACCATGCTAGGTGCTTCTGTTATAACTAACAATTTCGATTTCCATGAATTGAGCTTTCCCTATGGACGCAGTGTAAGGAAAACTGAAATGCATTTTGTGAGCAAATGCACGACTGAATCTTCATGAAACTTGCGGTATTTACTCTTTTCCTCGTTCCCACTTTGCTCCCAACATCTGAGAGTTCTCTCTCTACATTTTCTATAGAAGCCTTTAATGTATTGCTCTTGAAGTACTCTAAAGTGCTGTTTGAAAAGCCCTGATTGAAGTTGCTTTTCTGAGAACGTTTCACGAGTGGATTTCAATGACACTTTGCCTATAATCTCCCCTCCTCATTCCCACTTTGCTCCGCAGATGTGGTGTTTGCACCATGCTAGGTGCTTGTGTTATAACTAACAATTTCTATTTCCATGATTTGAGCTTTCCCTATGGACCCAGTGTAAGGAAAAGTGAAATGCGTTTTCTGAGCACATGCACGACTGAATCTTCATGAAACTTGCGGTATTTACTCTTTTCCTCGTTCTCACTTTGCTGCCAACATCTCAGCATTCTCTCCCCACGTTTTCTAAACAAACCCCTTATGTATTGCTCTTGCAGGACTCTAACGCGCAGGTTGAAAATGCCTGAAAATGAAATTTCTATTCTGAGAAAGTTTCACGAATGGATTTGAATGACACTTTGCCTATGATCTCCCCTCCTCATTCCCAATTTGCTCCGCAGATGTGGTTGTTGCACCATGCACGGTGCTTCTGTTATAACGAACAGTTTCAATTTCCATGAATTGAGCTTTCCCTATGCACGCAGTTTTAGGAAAACTGAAATGCGTTTTCTGAGCAAATACACGACTGAATCTTCATGAAACTTGCCGTATTAACTCTTTTTCTCGTTCTCACTTTGCTGCCAACATCTGAGCATTCTCTCCCCACGTTTTCTAAACAAGCCTCTTATGTATTGCTCTTGCAGTTCTCTAACATGCAGGTTGAAAAGGCCTGAAAATGAAGTTTCATTTCTGTGAAAGTTTCACGAATGGATTTCAATGACACTTTGCCTAATATCTCCCCTCCTGATTCCCACTTTGCTCCGCAGATGTGGTGGTTACACCATGCACAGTGCTTCTGTTATAACTAACAGTTTCGATTTCCATGAACTGAGCTTTCCCTATGCACGCAGTCTTAGGAAAACTGAAATGCGTTTTCTGAAGAAATGCAGGATTGAATCTTCATGAAACTCGTGGTTTTTACTCTTTTCCTCGTTCCGACTTTGCTTCCAACATCTGAGCATTCTCTCTTCACTTTTTCTATATAAGCCCCTAATGTATTGCTCTTGCAGTACTCTAAAGTGCAGTTTGAAAAGGCCTGATTGAATTTTCTTTTCTGAGAACGTTTCACAAGTGGATTTCAATGACACTTTGCCTATCATCTCCCCTCCTCATTCCCACTTTGGTCCGTAGATGAGGAGGTTGCACCATGCACGGTGCCTCTGTTATAACTAACAGTTTCAATTTCCATGAATTGAGCTTTCCCTATGCTCGCAGTGTTAGGAAAACTGAAATGCGTTTTGTGAGCAAATGCTCGACTGAATCTTCATGAAACTTACGGTATTTTCTCTTTTCCTCGTTCCCACATTGCTCCCAACTTCTGAGCTTTCTCTCTACACGTTTTCTAAACAAGCCTCTTATGAATTTCTCTTGCAGTACTCTCACGTGCAGGTAGAAAAGGCATGAAATTAAAGTGGCTTTTCAGAGAACGTTTCATGAATGGATTTCAATGACACTTTGCCTATAATCTCCCCTCCTCATTCCCACTTTGCTCTGCAGATATGATGGTTCCACCGTTCAGGGTGCTTCTGTTATAACTAACAGTTTCTATTTGCCATGAATTGAGCTTTCCCTATGCACGCAGTCTTAGGAAAACTGAAATGCGTTTTCTGAAGAAATGCACGATTGAATCTTCATGAAACTCATGGTTTTTACTCTTTTCTTCGTTCCCCCTTTGATCCCAACATCTGAGCATTCTCTCTCCACATTTTCAATACAAGCCCATAATGTATTGCTCTTGCAGTACTCTAAGGTGCAGTTTGAAAATCCCTGATTGAAGTTGCTTTTCTGAGAACGTTTCACGAGTGGATTTCAATGACACTTTGCCTATCATCTCCCCTCCTCATTCCCACTTTGCTCCGCAGATGTGGTGGTTGCACCATGCTAGGTGCTTCTGTTATAACAGTTTCAATTTCCATGCATTGAGCTTTCCCTATGCACGCAGGTTTAGGAAAAATTAAATGCGTTTTCTGAGCTAATTAACGACAGAATCTTCATGAAACTTGCGGAATTTACTCTTTTCCTCGTTCCCACTTTGCTCCCTACATCTGAGCCTTATCTCCCCACGTTTTCTAAACAAGACCCTTATATATTGCTCTTGCAGTACTCTAACGTGCAGGTTGAAAATGCCTGATATTGAAGTTGCTATTCTGAGAATGTTTCACGAATGGATTTCAATGACACTTTGCCTATCATCTCCCCTCCTCATTCCCACTTGGCTCCACAGATGTGGTGGTTGCACCATGCACGGTGCTTCTGTTATAACTAACAGTTTCAATTGTCATGAATTGAGCTTTCCCTATGCACGCAGTTTTAGGAAAACTGAAAGGCGTTTTCTGAGCAAATGCACGACTGAATCTTCATGAAGCTTGTGGTATTTACTCTTTTCCTTGTTCCCACTTGGCTCCCAACATCTGAGCATTCTCTCCCCACGTTATCTAAACAAGCCCCTTATGTATTGCTCTTGCAGTACTCTAACGTGCAGGTTGAAAATGCCTGAAATTGAAGTTGCTTTTCTGGGAATGTTTCACGAATGGATTTCAATGACACTTTGCCTATCATCTCCCCTCCTCATTCCCACTTTGCTCCGCACATGTGGAGGTTGCACCATGCACGGTGCTTCTGTTATAACGAACAGTTTCAATTTCCATGAATTGAGCTTTCCCTATGCATGCAGTGTTACGAAAACTGAAATGCGTTTTGTGAGCAAATGCACGATTGAATCTTCATGAAACTTGCGGTATTTACTCTTTTCCTCGTTATGACTTTGCTCCAAACATCTGAGCATCCTCTCTCCTCATTTTCTATCACGCCCCTTTTGAATTGCTCTTTCAGTACTCTAACATGGAGGTTGAAATGACCTGAAATTGAAGTTGCTTTACTGAGAACGTTTCACGAATGGGATTTCCATGACACTTTGCCTATCATCTCCCCTCCTCATTCCCACTGTGCTCCGCAGATGTGGTGTTTGCACCATGCACGGTGCTTCTGTTATAATTAACAATTTCGATTTCCATGATTTGAGCTTTCCCTTTGCACGCAATGTTAGGAAAATTGAAATGCGTTTTCTGCGCAATTGCACGACAGAATCTTCATGAAACTTGCGGTATTTACTCTTTTCCTCGTTCTCACTTTCCTGCCAAAATCTGAGCATTCTCTCCCAACGTTTTCTAAACAAACCCCTTATGTATTGGTCTTGCAGTACTCTAACGCGCAGGTTGACAAGGCCTGAAATTGAAATTGCTATTCGGAGAAAGTTTCACGAATGGATTTGAATGACACTTGTCTATCATTTCCCCTCCTCATTCCCACTTTGCTCCGCAGATGTGGTTGTTGCACCATGCACGGTGCTTCTGTTATAATAAACAGTTTCGATTTCCATGAACTGAGCTTTCCCTATGCACGCAGTCTTAGGAAAACTGAAATGCATTTTCTGAAGAAATGCAGGATTGAATCTTCATGAAACTCACGGTTTTTACTCTTTTCCTCATTCCGACTTTGCTCCCAACATCTGAGAATTCTCTCTCCACATTTTCTATAGAAGCCCCTAATGTATTGCTCTTGCAGTACTCTAAAGGGCAGTTTGAAAAGGCCTGATTGAAGTTGCTTTTCTGAGAACGTTTCACGAGTGGATTTCAATGACACTTTGCCTATCATCTCCCCTCCTCATTCCCACTTTGCTCCGCAGATGTGATGGTTGCACCATGCACGGTGCCTCTGTTATAACTAACAGTTTCAATTTCCATGAATAGAGCTTTCCTTATGCCCCCAGTGTTAGGAAAACTGAAATGCGTTTTCTGAGCAAATGCACGACTGAATGTTCATGAAACTTACGGTATTTTCTCTTTTCCTAGTTCCCACTTTGCTCCCAACTTCTGAGCTTTCTCTCTCCATGTTTTCTAAACAAGCCTCATATGAATTGCTCTTGCAGTACTCTAACGTGCAGGTAGAAAATGCATGAAATTAAAGTGGCTTTTCTGAGAACGTTTCATGAATGGATTTCGATGACACTTTGCCTATAATCTCCCCTCCTCATTCCCACTTTGCTCCGCAGATATGATGGTTCCACCGTTCAGGGTTCTTCTGTTATAACTAACAGTTTCTATTTGCCATGAATTGAGCTTTCCCTATGCACGCAGTCTTAGGAAAACTGAAATGCGTTTTCTGAAGAAATGCACGATTGAATCTTCATGAATCTCACGGTTTTTACTCTTTTCCTCGTTCCCACTTTGCTCCCAACATCTGAGCATTCTCTCTCCACATTTTCTATATGAGCCCCTAATGTATTGCTCTTGCAGTACTCTAAGGTGCAGTTTGAAAAGCCCTGATTCAAGTTGCTTTTCTGAGAACGTTTCACGAGTGGATTTCAATGACACTTTGCCTATCATCTCCCCTCCTCATTCCCACTGTGCTCCGCAGATGTGGTGGTTGCACCATGCACGGTGCTTCTGTTATAACTAACAGTTTCGATATCCATAAATTGAGCTTTCCCTATGCACGCAGTTTTAGGAAAACTGAAATGCGTTTTCTGAGCAAATGCACGACTGAATCTTCATGAAACTTTCGGTATTTAATATTTTCCTGGTTCCCACTTTGCTGTCAACATCTGGGCATTCTATCTCCACGTTTTCTAAACAAGCCCCTTATGTATTGCTCTTGCAGTACTCTAACGTGCAGGTTGAAAATGCCTGAAATTGAAGTTGCTTTTCTGGGAATGTTTCACGAATGGATTTCAATGACACTTTGCCTATCATCTCCCCTCCTCATTCCCACTTTGCTCCGCAGATGTGGTGTTTGCACCATGCTAGGTGCTTGTGTTATAACTAACAATTTCGACTTACATGATTTGAGCTTTCCCTATGGACGCAGTGTAAGGAAAACTGAAATTCGTTTTGTGAGCAAATTCACGACTGAATCTTCATGAAACTTGCGGTATTTCCTATTTTCCTCGTTCCCACTTTGCTGTCAACATCTGAGAATTCTCTCCCCTCTTTTTCTAAACAAGCCCCTTATGTATTTCGCTTGCAGTACTCTAACGTGCAGGTTGAAAAGGCCTGAAATTAAAGTTGCTTTTCTGAGAATGTTTCAAGAATGTATTTTAATGACACTTTGCCTATCATCTCCCCTCCTCATTCCCACTTTGCTCCGCACATGTGGCGGTTGCACCATGCACGGTGCTTCTGTTATAACTAACTGTTTCAATTTCCAGGAATTTACTTTCCCTTTGCACGCAGTGTTAGGAAAACTGAAATGCGTTTTGTGAGCAAATGCACGACTGAATTTTCATGAAACTTTCGGTAATTACTCTTTTCCTCGTTCTCACTCTGCTGCCAACATCTGAGCATTTTCTCCCCACATTTTCTAAACAAGCCCCTTATGTATTGCTCTTGCAGTACTCTAACGTGCAGGGTGAAAAGGCCTGAAATTGAATTTGCTTCTCTGAGAATGTTTCACGAATGGATTTCAATGACATTTTGCCTATCATCTCCACTCCTCATTCCCACTTTGCTCCTCATGTGGTGGTTGCACCATGCACGGTGATTCTGTTATAACTAACAGTTTCAATTTCCATGAATTGAGCTTTCTCAATGCACGCAGTGTTAGGAAAACTGAAATGCGTTCTCTGGGACAATGCACGACTGAATCTTCATGAAACTCGCAGTTTTTACTCTTTTCCTCTTTCCCACTTTGCTCCCAACATCTGAGCATTCTCTCTGCACGTTTCCTAAACAAGACCCTTATGTATTGCTCTTGCAGTACTCTAACGTGCAGATTCAAAAGGCCTGAAATTGAAATTGCTTTTCCGAGAATGTTTCACGAATGGATTTCAATGACACTTTGCCTATCATCTCTCCTCCTCATTCCCACTTTGCTCCGTAGATGTGGAGGTTGCAGCATGCACGGTGCTTCTGTTATAACTAACAGTTCCAATTTCCATGAATACAGCTTTCCCTATGCACGCCGTGTTAGGAAAACTGAAATGCGTTCTGAGTAAATGCACGACTGAATCTTCATGAAACTCGCGGTTTTTAGTCTTTTCCTTCTTCCCACTTTGGTCCCAACATCTGAGCATTCTCTCTCCACGTTTTCCAAACAAGCCCCTTATATATTGCTCTTGCAGTACTCTAACGCGCAGGTTGAAAAGGCCTGAAAATGAAGTTTCATTTCTGAGAAAGTTTCACGAATGGATTTCAATGACACTTTGCCTAATATCTCATCTCTGATTCTCGTTTGCTCCGCAGATGTGGTGTTTGCACCATGCACAATGCTTCTGTTTTAACTAACAGTTTCGATTTCCATGAATTGATCTTTCCCTATGCACCCAGTCTTAGGAAAACTGAAATGCGTTTTCTGAATCTTCATGAAACTTGCGTTATTTACTCTTTTCTGAGTTCCCACTTTGCACCCAACATCTGAGCATTCTATCTCCATGTTTTCTAAACAAGCCCCTTATGTATTGCTCTTGCAGTACTCTAACATGCAGGTTGAAAAGGCCTGAAATTGAAGTTGATTTTCTGAGAATGTTTCACGAATTGATTTCAATGACACTTTGCCTATCATCTCCGCTCCTCATTCCCACTTTGCTCCGCAGATGTGGTCGTTGCACCATACACAGTGCTTCTGTTATAACTAAGAGTTTCAATTTCCATGAATTGAGCTTTCCCTATGCACGCAGTTTTAGGAAAACTGAAATGCGTTTTCTGAGCCAATGCACGACTGAATCTTCACGAAACTTGCGGTATTTTTCTCTTTTCCTAGTTCCCACTTTGCTCCCAACTTCTGAGCTTTCTCTCTCCACGTTTTCTAAACAAGTGTCTTAAGTATTGCTCTTGCAGTACTCTAACGTGCAGTTAGAAAAGGAATGAAATTAAAGTGGCTTTTCTGAGAAAGTTTCATGAATGGATTTCAATGACACTTTGCCTCTAATCTCCCCTCCTCATTCCCATTTAGCTCCGCAGATGTGGTGGTTTCACCACTCAGGGTGCTTCTGTTATAACTAACAGTTTCAATTTGCCATGAATTGAGCTTTCCCTATGCACCCAGTCTTTGGAAAACTGAAATGCGTTTTCTGAAGAAATGCACGATTGAATCTTCATGAAACTTGCAGTATTTACTCTTTTCCTCGTTCCCACTTTGCTCCCAACATCTGAGCATTCTCTCTCCACATTTTCTATATAAGCCCCTAATGTATTGCTCTTGCAGTGCTCTAAAGTGCAGTTTGAAAAGCCCTGATAGAAGTTGCCTTTCTGAGAACGTTTCTCAAGTGGATTCCAATGACACTTTGTCTATCATCTCCCCTCCTCATTCCCACTATGTTCCGCAGATGTGGTGGTTGCACCATGCACGGTGCTTCTGTTATATATAACAGTTTCAATTTCCATGAATTGAGCTTTCCCTACGAACGCACAGTTAGGAAAACTGAAATGCGTTTTCTGAAGAAATGCACGATTGAATCTTCATGAAACTCGCGGTTTTTATTCTTTTCCTTGTTCCACTTTGGTCCCAACATCTGAGCATTCTCGGTCCACGTTTCTAAACAAGCCCCTTATATATTGCTCTTGCAGTACTCTAACGCGCAGGTTGAAAAGCCCTGAAAATGAAGTTTCATTTCTGAGAAAGTTTCACGAATGGATTTCAATGACACTTTGCCTAATATCTCCCCTCCTGATTCCCACTTTGCTCTGCAGATGTGGTGGTTGCACCATGCACAGTGCTTCTGTTATAACTAACAGTTTCGATTTCCATGAATTGAGCTTTCCCTATGCACGCAGTCTTAGGAAAACTTAAATGCGTTTTCTGAGTAAATGCACGACTGAATCTTCATGAAACTCGCGGTTTTTACTCTTTTCCTCGTTCCGACTTTGCTCCCAACAACTGAGCATTCTCTCTCCACGTTTTCTAACACGCCCCTTTTGAATTGCTGTTTCAGTACTCTAACGTGCAGGTTGAAAAGGCCTGAAATTGAAGTTTCATTTATGAGAATGTTTCACGAAGGGATTTCAATGACATTTTGCCTATCATCTCCCCTCCTGATTCCCACTTTGCTCCGCAGTTGTGGTGGTTGCACCATGCACGGTGCTTCTGTTATAACTAACAGTTTCGATATCCATGAATTGAGCTTTACCTATGCACGAAGTTTTAGGAAAACTGAAATGCGTTTTCTGAATCTTCATGAAACTTGCGGTATTTACTCTTTTCTTCATTCCCACTTTGCTCCCAATATCTGAGCATTCTCTCTCCACGTTTTCTAAACAAGCCCCTTATGTATTGCTCTTGCAGTACTCTAACATGCAGGTGGAAAAAGCCTGAAATTAAAGTTGCTTTTCTGAGAACGTTCCACGAATGGATTTCAATGACACTTTGCTATCATCTCCCCTCCTCATTCCCACTTTGCTCCGCAGATGTGGTGGTTGCACCATGCAGGGTGCCTCTGTTTTAACTAACAGGTTCGATTTCCATGAATTGAGCTTTCCCTATGCACGCAGTCTTAGGAAAATTTAAATGCGTTTTCTGAGCAAATGCACGACTGAATCTTCATGAAACTCGCGATTTTTACTGTATTCCTCGTTCCCTCTTTAATCCCAAAATGTGAGCATTATCTCTCCACGTTTTTTAAACTAGCCCCTTATATATTGCTCGTCAATACTCTAACGTGAAGGTTGAAAAGGCCTGAAATTGAAGTTGCTTTTCTGAGAATGTTTCACGAACGAATTTGAATGACAGTTTGCCTATCATCTCCCCTCCTCATTCCCACTTTGCTCCGCAGATGTGGTGGTTGCACCATGCACGGTGCCTCTGTTATAACTAACACGTTCGATTTCGATGAATTGAGCTTTCCCTATGCTCGCAGTCTTAGGAAAACTGAAATGCATTTTCTGAAGAAATGCACGATTGATTCTTCATGAAACACGCGGTTTTAACTCTTTTCCTCGTTCCCACTTTGCTCCCTACATCTGAGCATTCTCTCTCCATATTTTCTATGTAAGCCCCTGATGTATTCCTCTTGCAGTGGTCTAAAGTGCAGTTTGAAAAGCCTTGATTGAAGTTGCTTTTCTGAGAACGTTTCACGAGTGGATTTCAATGATACTTTGCTATCATCTCCCCTCCTCATTCCCACTTTGTTCCGCAGATGTGGTGGTTGCACCATGCACGGTGCTTCTGTTATAACTCACTGTTTCGATTTCCGTGAATTGAGCTTTCCCTATGCACGCAGTCTTAGGAAAGCTGAAATGCGTTTTCTGAATCTTCATGAAACTTGCGGTATTTACTCTTTTCTTCATTCCCACTTTGCTCCCAACATCTGAGCATTCTCTCTCCACGTTTTCTAAACAAGCACCTTATGTATTGCTCTTGCAGTACTCTAACGTGCAGGTTCAAAATGCCTGAAATTGAAGTTGATTTTCTGAGAATGTTTCACGAATGGATTTCAATGACACTTTGCCTATCATCTCCCCTCCTCATTCCCACTTTGCTCCGCAGAGGTGGTGGTTGCACCATGCACGGTGCTTCTGTTATAACTAACAGTTTCGATTTCCATGAATTGAGCTTTCCCTATGGACCCAGTGTAAGGAAAACTGAAATGCGTTTTCTGAGCAAATGCACAACTGAATCTTCATGAAACTTGCGGTATTTACTCTTTTCCTCGTTCCCACTTTGCTCCCAACATCTGAGCATTCTCTGCCCCCGTTTTCTAAACAAGCCCCTTATGTATTGCTCTTGCAGTACTCTAACATGCAGGTGGAAAAAGCCTGAAATTAAAGTTGCTTTTCTGAGAATGTTTCACGAATGGATTTCAATGACACTTTGCTATCATCTCCCCTCCTCATTCCCACATTGCTCCGCAGATGTGGTGGTTGCACCATGCAGGTTGCCTCTGTTTTAACTAACAGGTTCGATTTCCATGAATTGAGCTTTCCCTATGCACGCAGTCTTAGGAAAATTTAAATGCGTTTTCTGAGCAAATGCACGACTAAATCTTCATGAAACTCGCAGTTTTTACTCTTTTCCTCGTTCTGACTTTGCTCTCAACATCTGAGCATTCTCTCACCACGTATTCTAAACAAGCCCCTATATAATGCTCTTGCAGTACTTAACGCACAGGTTGAAAAGGCCTGAAAATGAAGTTTCATTTCTGAGAAAATTTCACGAATGGATTTCAGTGACACTTTGCCTAATATCTCCCCTCCTGATTCCCACTTTGCTCCGCAGATGTGGTGGTTGCACCATGCACAGTGCTTCTGTTATAACTAACAGTTTCGATTTCCATGAATTGAGCTTTCAATATGCACGCCGTTTTAGGAAAACTGAAATGCGTTTCCTGAGCAAATGCACGACTGAATCTTCATGAAACATGCGGTATTTACTCTTTTCCTCGTTCTCACTTTACTGCCAACATCTGAGCATTCTCTCCCCACGTATTCTAAACAAGCCCCTTATGTATTGCTCTTGCAGTACTCTAACGTGCAGGTTGAAAAGCCCTGAAATTAAAGTTGCTTTTCTGAGAACGTTTCACGAATGGATTTCAATGACACTTTGCCTATCATCTCCCCTCCTCATTCCCACTGTGCTCCAAATACGTGGTGGTTGCACCATGCACGGTGCTTCTGTTAAAGCTAACAGTTTCAATTTCCATGAATTGAGCTTTCCCTACGCACGCAAGGTTAGGAAAACTTAAATGCGTTTTCTGAAGAAATGCTCGATTGAATCTTCATGAAACTCACGGATTTTACTCTTTTCCTTGTTCACACTTTGGTCCCAACATCTGAGCGTTCTCTCTCCACGTTTTCTTAACAAGCCCCTTATATATTGCTCTTGCAGTACTCTAACGAGCAGGTTGAAAAGGCCTGAAATTGAAATTGCTTTTCTGAGAATGTTTCACGAATGGATTTCAATGACTCTTTGCCTATCATCTCCCCTCCTCATTCCCACTTTGTTCCGCAGATGTGGTGGTTGCACCATGCACGGTGCTTCTGTTATAACTCACTGTTTCGATTTCCGTGAATTGAGCTTTCCTTATGCACGTAGTCTTAGGAAAACTTAAATGCGTTTTCTGAATAAATGCACGATTGAATCTTCATGAAACTCGCAGTTTTTACTCTTTTCCTTGTTCACACTTTGGTACCAACATATGAGCGTTCTCTCTCCACGTTTTCTAAACAAGCCCCTTATATATTGCTCTTGCAGTACTCTAACGCGCAGGTTGAAAAGGCCTGAAATTGAAATTGCTTTTCTGAGAATGTTTCACGAATGGATTTCAATGACACTTTGCCTATCATCTCCCCTCCTCATTCCCATTTTGCTCCGCAGAGTTGGTGGTTGCACCATGCACGGTGCTTCTGTTATAACTAACAGTTTCGATTTCCATAAATTGAGCTTTCCTTATGTACGCAGTGTAAGGAAAATTGAAATGCGTTTTCTGAGCAAATGCACGACTGAATCTTCATGAAACTTGCGGCATTTACTCTTTTCCTCGTTCTCACTTTGCTCCCAACATCTGAGCATTCTCTGCCCCCGTTTTCTAAACAAGCCCCTTATGTATTGCTCTTGCAGTACTCTAACATGCAGGTGGAAAAAGCCTGAAATTAATGTTGCTTTTCTGAGAACGTTTCACGAATGGATTTCAATGACACTTTGCTATCATCTCCCCTCCTCATTCCCACTTTGCTCCGCAGATGTGGTGGTTGCACCGTGCAGGGTGCCTCTGTTTTAACTAACAGGTTCGATTTCCATGAATTGAGCTTTCCTTATGCACGCAGTCTTAGGAAAATTTAAATGCGTTTTCTGAGCAAATGCACGACTGAGTCTTCATGAAACTCGCGATTTTTACTGTATTCCTCGTTCCCACTTTAGTCCCAACATGTGAGCATTATCTCTCCACGTTTTTTAAACCAGCCCCTTATATATTGCTCGTCAATACTCTAACGTGCAGGTTGAAAAGGCCTGAAATTGAAATTGCTTTTCTGAGAATGTTTCACTAATGGATTTCAATGACACTTTGCCTATCATCTCCCCTCCTCATTCCCATTTTGCTCCGCAGAGTTGGTGGTTGCACCATGCACGGTGCTTCTGTTATAACTAACAGTTTCGATTTCCATAAATTGAGCTTTCCATATGGACGCAGTGTAAGGAAAATTGAAATGTGTTTTCTGAGCAAATGCACAACTGAATCTTCATGAAACTTGCGGTATTTACTCTTTTCCTCGTTCTCACTTTGCTCCCAACATCTGAGCATTCTCTGCCCCCGTTTTCTAAACAAGCCCCTTATGTATTGCTCTTGCAGTACTCTAAAATGCAGGTGGAAAAAGCCTGAAATTAAAGTTGCTTTTCTGAGAACGTTTCACGAATGGATTTCAATCACACTTTGCTATCATCTCCCCTCCTCATTCCCACTTTGCTCCGTAGATGTGGTGTTTGCACCGTGCAAAGTGCCTCTGTTTTACCTAACAGGTTCGATTTCCATGAATTGAGCTTTCCCTTTGCACGCAGTCTTAGGAAAATTTAAATGCGTTTTCTGAGCAAATGCACGACTGAGTCTTCATGAAACTCGCGATTTTTACTGTATTCCTCGTTCCCACTTTAGTCCCAACATGTGAGCATTATCTCTCCAAGTTTTTTAAACTAGCCCCTTATATATTGCTCGTCAATTCTCTAACGTGAAGGTTGAAAAGGCCTGAAATTGAAGTTGCTTTTCTGAGAATGTTTCACGAACGAATTTGAATGACAGTTTGCCTATCATCTCCCCTCTTCATTCCCACTTTGCTCCGCAGATGTGGTGGTTGCACCATGCACGGTGCCTCTGTTATAACTAACACATTCGATTTCGATGAATTGAGCTTTCCCTATGCACGCAGTCTTAGGAAAACTGAAATACGTTTTCTGAAGAAATGCACGATTGATTCTTCATGAAACACGCGGTTTTTACTCTTTTCCTCGTTCCCACTTTGCTCCCTACATCTGAGCATTCTCTCTCCATATTTTCTATATAAGCCCCTAATGTATTCCTCTTGCAGTGGTCTAAAGTGCAGTTTGAAAAGCCTTGATTGAAGTTGCTTTTCTGAGAACGTTTCACGAGTGGATTTCAATGATACTTTGCTATCATCTCCCCTCCTCATTCGCACTTTGCTCCGCAGATGTGGTCGTTGCACCATGCACGGTGCTTCTGTTATAAATAACAGTTTCGATTTCCATGAATTGAGCTTTCCCTTCGCATGCACGGTTAGGAAAACTTATGCGTTTTCTGAAGAAATGCACGATTGAATCTTCATGAAACTCGTGGTTTTTACTCTTTTCCTTGTTCCTACTTTGGTCCCAACATCTGAGCATTCTCTCTCCACGTTTTCTAAACAAGCACCTTATGTATTGCTCTTGCAGTACTCTAACGTGCAGGTTCAAAATGCCTGAAATTGAAGTTGATTTTCTGAGAATGTTTCACGAATGGATTTCAATGACACTTTGCCTCTCATCTCCCCTCCTCATTCCCACTTTGCTCCCAAGATGTGGTGGTTGCACCATGCACGGTGCTTCTGTTAAAGCTAACAGTTTCAATTTCCATGAATTGAGCTTTCCCTACGCACGCAAGGTTAGGAAAACTTAAATGCGTTTTCTGAAGAAATGCACGATTGAATCTTCATGAAACTCGCGGTTTTTACTCTTTTCCTTGTTCACACTTTGGTCCCAACATCTGAGCGTTCTCTCTGCACGTTTTCTAAACATGCCCCTTATATATTGCTCTTGCAGTACTCTAACGCGCAGGATGAAAAGGCCTGAAATTGAAATTGCTTTTCTGAGAATGATTCACAAATGGATTTCAATGACACTTTGCCTATCTTCTCCCCTCCTCATTCCCATTAGCTCCGCAGAGTTGGTGGTTGCACCATGCACGGTGCTTCTGTTATAACTAACAGTTTCGATTTCCATGAATTGAGCTTTCCCTATGGACGCAGTTAAGGAAAACTGAAATGCGTTTTGTGAGCAAATGCACAACTGAATCTTCATGAAACTTGCGGTATTTACTCTTTTCCTCGTTCCCACTTTGCTCCCAACATCTGAGCATTCTCTGCCCCCGTTTTCTAAACAAGCCCCTTATGTATTGCTCTTGCAGTACTCTAACATGCAGGTGGAAAAAGCCTGAAATTAAAGTTGCTTTTCTGAGAACGTTTCACGAATGGATTTCAATGACACTTTGCTATCATCTACCCTCCTCATTCCCACTTCGCTCCGCAGATGTGGTGGTTGCACCATGCAGGGTGCCTCTGTTTTAACTAACAGGTTCGATTTCCATGAATTGAGCTTTCCCTACCCACGCAGTCTTAGGAAAATTTAAATGCGTTTTCTGAGCAAATGCACGACTGAATCTTCATGAAACTCGCGATTTTTACTGTATTCCTCGTTCCCACTTTAGTCCCAACATGTGAGCATTATCTCTCCACATTTTTTAAACTAGCCCCTTATATATTGCTCGTCAATACTCTAACGTGCAGGTTGAAAAGCCCTGAAATTGAAGTTGCTTTTCTGAGAATGTATCACGAACGAATTTGAATGACAGTTTGCCTGTCATCTCCCCTCCTCATTCCCACTTTGCTCCGCTGATGTGGTGGTTGCACCATGCACGGTGCATCTGTTATAACACACTGTTTCGATTTGCATGATATGAGCTTTCCCTATGAACGCACTCTTAGGCAGTAACTAAAATGCGTTTTCTGAGCAAATGCACGACTCAAATTTAGTGAAACTCGGGGTACATTCTCTTTTCCTCATGCCCTCTCTGCTCTCAACATCTGAGCTGTCTACCTCAAGGTTTTCTCTCAAGCCCCTTTTGTATTTCTGTTGCAGGTCTCTAACGTGCAGATTGAAAAGGGCTGAAATTGAAGTTGCTTTTCTGAGAAAGTTTCACGAATGGATTTCAATGAAACTTTGCCTATCATCTCCCCTCCACATTCCCACTTTGCTGTGCAGATGTGGTGGTTCCATCATGCAAAGTGCTTCTGTTACAACAAACTGTTTCGATTTGTATGAATTGAGCTTGCCCTGTGAACGCACTGTTAGGCAGTAATTTAAATGCGTTTTCTGAGCAAATGCATGACTGAATTTTCATGAAACTCAGGGTACTTTCTCTTTTGTTCATTCCCACTCTGCTGCCAATACCTGAGCTCTCTCTTTTCAGGTTTTCTAAACAAGCCCCTTATGTATTTCTCTTGCAGTAGTCTAACGTGCAGTGTGAAAAGGGCTGAAATTGAAGTTGCTTTTCTGAGAAAGTTTCACGAATGGATTTCAATGAAACTTTGCCTATCATCTCCCCTCCACATTCCCACTTTGCTGCGCAGATGTGGTGGTTCCACCATGCACGGTGGTTCTGTTATAACAAACCGTTTCGATTTGCATGAATAGAGCTTTCCCTATGAACGCAATAAGAGGAAAACTTAAATGCGTTTTGTGAAGAAATGCACGATTGAATCTTCATGAAACTCACGGTTCTTACTCTTTTCCTCGTTCCCACTTAGCTCCCAATATCTGAGCATTCTCTCTCCACGTTTTCTAAACAAGCCCCTTATGAATTTATCTTGCAGTATTCTAAGATGAAGTTTAAAAAGACCTGAAATTGAAGTTGGATTTCTGACAACGTTTCACGAATGGATTTCTATGACACTTTGCCTATCATCTCCCCTCCTCATTCCCACTTTGCTCCGCAGATGTGGTGGTTGCACCATGCACGGTGCTTCTGTTATAACTCACAGTTTCGATTTCCATGAATTGAGCTTTCCCTATGCACGCGGTGTTAGGAAAACTTAAATGCGTTTTCTGAGGAAATGCACGATTGAATCTTCCTGAAACTTGCAGTATTTACTCTTTTCCTCGATCCCACTTTGCTCCCAACTTCTGAGCATTCTCCTTCCACGTTTTCTAAACAAGCCCTTATGAATTGCTCTTGCAGTACTCTATCATGCAGGTTGAAAAGACCTGAAATTGAAGTAGCTTTTCTGACAACGTTTCACTAATGGATTTCTATGACACTTTGCCTATCATCTCCCATCCTCATTCCCACTTTGCTCCGCAGATATGGTGTTTGCACCATGCACGGTGCTTCTGTTATAACTTACAGTTTCGATTTCCATGAATTGAGCTTTCCCTATGCACGCAGATTTAGGAAATCTGAAATGCGTTTTCTGAGCAAGTGCACGATTGGATCTTCATGAAACTTGCGTTATTTATGCTTTTCCTTCTTCCCACTTTGCTCCCAACATCTGACCATTCTCTCTCCACGTTTTCTAAACAAGCCCCTTATGAATTGCTCTTGCAGTACTCTAACCTGCAGGTTGAAAAAACCTGAAATTGAAGTTGCTTTTCTGACAACGTTTCACAAATGGATTTCAATGACACTTTGCCTATCATCTCCCATCATCATTCCCACTTTGCTGCGCAGATGTGGTGGTTCCACCATGCACGGTGCATCTGTTATAACAAACTGTTTCGATTTGCATGAATTGAGCTTTCCCTATGAACACACTGTTAGGCAGTAACTAAAATGCGTTTTCTGAGCAAATGCATGACTCAATTTTAATGAAACTCGGGGTACATTCTCTTTTCCTCATGCCCACTCTGCTCTCAACATCTCAGCTGTCTACCTCAAGGGTTTCTCTACAAGCCCCTTTTGTATTTCTGTTGCAGGTCTCTAACGTGCAGATTGAAAAGGGCTGAAATTGAAGTTGCTTTTCTGAGAAAGTTTCACGAATGGATTTCAATGAAACTTTGCCTATCTTCTCCCCTCCATATTTCCACTTTGCTCTGCAGATGTGGTGTTTCCATCATGCAAAGTGCTTCTGTTACAACAAACTGTTTCGATTTGCATGGATTGAGCTTTCCCTGTGAACGCACTGTTAGGCAGTAACTTAAATGCGTTTTCTGAGCAAATGCATGACTGAATTTTCATGAAACTCAGGGTACTTTCTCTTTTGTTCATTCCCACTCTGCTGCCTATATCTGAGCTCTCTCTCTTCAGGTTTTCTAAACAAGCCCCTTATGTATTGCTCTTGCAGTAGTCTAACGTGCAGTGTGAAAGGGCTGAAATTGAAGTTGCTTTTCTGAGAAAGATTCACGAATGGATTTCAATGAATCTTTGCCTATCATCTCCCCTCCACATTCCCACTTTGCTGCGCAGATGTGGTGGTTGCAACAAGCACGGTGCTTCTGTTATAACAAACTGTTTCGAAATGCATGAATTGAGCTTTCCCTATGAACGCAATGTTAGGAAAACTTAAATGCGTTTTCTGAAGAAATGCACGATTGAATCTTCATGAAACTCGCGGTTCTTACTCTTTTCCTCATTCCCACTTTGCTCCCAATATCTGAGCATTCTCTCTCCACGTTTTCTAAACAAGCCCCTTATGAATTTCTCTTGCAGTACTCTATCATGCAGGTTGAAAAGACCTGAAATTGAAGTAGCTTTTCTGACAACGTTTCACGAATGGATTTCTATGACACTTTGGCTATCATCTCCCCTCCTCATTCCCACTTTACTCCGCAGATGTGGTGCTTGCACCATGCACGGTGCTTCTGTTATAACTAACAGTTTCGATTTCCATGAATTGAGCTTACCCTATGCACGCAGAGTTAGGAAACCTGAAATGCGTTTTCTGAGCAAATGCACGACTCAATTTTAGTGAAACTCGGGGTACATTCTCTTTTCCTCATACCCTCTCTGCTCTCAACATCTCGGCTGTCTACCTCAAGGGTTTCTCTACAAGCCCCTTTTGTATTTCTGTTGCAGGTCTCTAACGTGCAGATTGAAAAGGGCTGAAATTGAAGTTGCTTTTCTGAGAAAGATTCACGAATGGATTTCAAGGAAACTTTGCCTATCATCTCCCCTCCATATTCCCACTTTGCTGTGCAGATGTGGTGGTTCCATCATGCAAAGTGCTTCTGTTATAACAAACTGTTTCGATTTGCATGAATTGACCTTTCCCTGTGAACGCACTGTTAGGCAGTAACTTAAATGCCATTTCTGAGCAAATGCACGACTCAATTTTAATGAAACTCGGGGTACCTTCTCTTTTCCTCATGCCCACTCTGCTCCCTACATCTGAGCTCTCACCTCAAGGTTTTTTGTACAAACCCCTTTTGTATTGCTGATGCAGTTCTCTAAAGTGCAGATTGAAAAGGGCTGAAATTGAAGTTGCTTTTCTGAGAAAGTTTCACGAATGGATTTCAATGAAATTTTGCCTATCATCTCCCCTCCATATTCCCACTTTGCTGTGCAGATGTGGTGGTTCCACCATGCACGGTGCTTCTGTTAAAACAACCTATTTCGATTTGCATGAATTGAGCTTTTCCTATGAATGCACTGTTAGGCAATAACTAAAATGCATTTGCTGAGCAAATGCACGACTGAATTTTCGTGAAACTCGGGGTACGTTCTCTTGTCTTCATTCCCACTCTGCTGCCAACATCTGAACTCTCTCTCTTCAGGTTTTCTAAACAATCCCCTTATGTATTGCTCTTGCAGTAGTATAACGTGCAGTGTGAAAAGGGCTGAAATTGAAGTTGCTTTTCTGAGAAAGTTTCACGAATGTATTTCAATGAAACTTTGCCTATCATCTCCCCTCCACATTCCCACTTTACTGCGCAGATGTGGTGGTTCCACCATGCACGGTGCCTCTGTTATAACAAACTGTTTCGATTTGCATGAATTGAGCTTTCCCTATGAACGCACTGTTAGGCAATAACTAAAATGCGTTTTCTGAGCAAATGCACGACTGAATTTTCGTGAAACTCGGGATACTTTCTCTTTTCTTCATTCCCACTCTGCTGCCAACATCTGAGCTCTCTGTCTTCAGGTTTTCTGAACAAGCCCCTTAGGTATTTCTCTTGCAGTAGTCTAATGTGCAGTGTGAAAATGTGAAGAGGGCTGAAATTGAAGTTGCTTTTCTGAGAAAGTTTCACGAATGGATTTCAATGAAACTTTGCCTATCATCTCCCCTCCACATTCCCACTGTGCTGTGCAGATGTGGTGGTTCCACCATGCACGGTGAATCTGTTATAACAAACTCTTTCGATTTGCATGAATTGAGCTTTCCCTATGAACGCACTGTTAGGTCGTAACTAAAATGCGTTTTCTGAGCAAATGCACGACTCAATTTTCGTGAAACTCGGGGTACTTTCTCTTTTCTTCATTCCCACTCTGCTGCCAACATCTGAGCTCTCTCTCTCTGCAGGTTTTCTAAACAAGCTCCTTATGTGTTGCTCTTGCAGTATTCCAACGTGCAGTGTGAAAAGGGCTGAAATTCTAGTTGCTTTTCCGAGAAAGTTTCATGAATGGATTTCATTGAAACTTTGCCTATCATCTCCCCTCCATATTCCCACTTTGCTGTGCAGATGTGGTGGTTCCAACATGCAAAGTGCTTCTGTTATAACAAACTGTTTCGATTTGCATGAATTGAGCTTTCCCTGTGAACGCACTGTTAGGCAGTAAATTAAATGCCTTCTCTGAGCAAATGCACGACTGAATTTTCGTGAAACTTGGGGTACTTTCTCTTTTCTTCAATCCAACTCTCCTGCAAGTATCTGAGCTCTCTCTCTTCAGGTTTTCTAAACAAGCCCTTATGTATTGCTCTTGCAGTAGTCTAACGTGCAGTGTGAAAAGGGCTGAAATTGAAGTTGCTTTTCTGAGAAAGTTTCACGAATGGATTTCAATGAAACTTTGCCTATTAACTCCCCTCCACAATCCCACTTTGCTGTGCAGATGTGGTGGTTCCACCATGCAAAGTGCTTCTGTTATAACAAACTGTTTCGATTTGCATGAATTGAGCTTTCCCTATGAACGCACTGTTAGGCAGTAATTAAAATGCGTTTTCTGAGAAATTCAGGACTAAATTTTCGTGAAATTCGGGGTTCATTCTCTTTTCCTCATGCCCTCTCTGCTCCCAACATCTGAGCATTCTACCTCAAGGTTTTCTTTACAAGCCCCTTTTGTATTGCTCTTGCAGTTCTCTAACGTGCAGATTGAAAAGGGCTGAAATTGAAGTTGCTTTGCTGAGAAAGTTTCACGAATGGATTTCAATGAAACTTTGCCTATCATCTCCCCTCCACATTCCCACTTTGCTGCACAGATGTGTTGGTTCCACCTTGCACGGTGCTTCTGTTATAACAAACTGTTTCGATTTGCATGAATTGAGCTTTCCCTATGAACACACTGTTAGGCAATAACTAAAGTGCATTTTCTCAGCAAATGCACGACTGAATTTTCGTGAAACTCGGGGTACTTTCTCTTTTCCTCATTCCCACTCTGCTGCCAACATCTGCGTTCTCTCTCTTCTGGTTTTCTGAAAAAGCCCCTTATGTATTGCTCTTGCAGTAGTCTAACGTGCAGTGTGAAAAGTGAGAAAAGGGCAGAAATTGAAGTTGCTTTTCTGAAAAAGTTTCACGAATGGATTTCAATGAAACTTTGCCTATCATCTCCCCTCCACATTCCCACTTTGCTGCACACATGTGGTGGTTCCACCATGCACGGTGCTTCTGTTATAACAAACTGGTTTGATTTGCATGAATTGAGCTTTCCCTATGAATGCACTGTTAGGCAGTAACTAAAATGCGTTTCCTGAACAAATGCACGACTGAATTTTCCTGAAATTCGGGGAACTTTCTCTTTTCTTCATTCCCACTCTGCTGCCAACATCTGAGCTCTCTCTCTTCAGGTTTTCTAAACAAGCCCCTTATGTATTGCTCTTGCAGTAGTCTAACGTGCAGTGTGAAAAGGGCTGAAATTGAAGTTGGTTTTCTGAGAAAGTTTCACGAATGGATTTCAATGAAACTTTCCCTTTCAACTCCCCTCCACATTCCCACTTTGCTGCACAGATGTGGTGGTTCCACCATGCACGGTCGCTTCTGTTATAACAAACTGTTTCGATTGGCATGAATTGAGCTTTCCCTATGAACGCACTATTAGGCAGTAATTAAAATGCGTTTTCTGAGCTAATGCACGACTCAATTTTGGTGAAACTCGGGGTACATCTGTTTTTCCTCATACCCTCTCTGCTCCCAACATCTGAGCTGTCTACCTCAAGGTTTTCTGGACAAGCCCCTTTTGTGTTGCTGTTGCAGGTCTCTAACGTGCAGATTGAAAAGGGCTGAAATTGAAGTTGCTTTTCTGAGAAAGTTTCACGAATGGATTTCAATGAAACTTTGCCTATCATCTCTCCTCCACATTCCCACTTTGCTGCGCAGATGTGGTGCTTCCACCATGCAAAGTTCTTCTGTTATAACAAACTGTTTCGATTTGCATAAATTGAGCTTTCCCTATGAACCCACTGTTAGGCAATAACTAAAATGCATTTTCTGAGCAAAGGCAAGACTGAATTTTCGTGTAACTCGGGGTACTTTCTCTTTTCTTCATTCCACTCTGCTGCCAACATCTGAGCTCTCTCTCCTCAGGTTTTCTAAACACGCTCCTTATGTATTGCTCTTGCAGTAGTCCAACGTGCAGTATGAAAAGGGCTGAAATTGAAGTTGATTTTCTGAGAAAGTTTCACGAATGGATTTCAAGGAAACTTTGCCTATCATCTCCCCTCCATATTCCCACTTTGCTGTGCAGATGTGGTGGTTCCATCATGCAAAGTGCTTCTGTTATAACAAACTGTTTCGATTTGCATGAATTGAGCTTTCCCTGTGAACGCACTGTTAGGCAGTAACTTAAATGCCTTTTCTGAGCAAATGCACGACTCAATTTTAATGAAACTCGGGGTACATTCTCTTTTCCTCATGCCCTCTCTGCTCCCTACATCTGAGCATTCTATCACAAGGTTTTCTATACAAGCCCCTTTTGTATTGCTCTTCAGGTCTCTCACGTGCAGATTGAAAAGTGCTGAAATTGATGTTGCTTTTCTGAGAAAGTTTCACGAATGGATTTCAATGAAACTTTGCCTATCATCTCCCCTCCATATTCCCACTTTGCTGTGCAGATGTGGTGGTTCCACCATGCACGGTGCTTCTGTTAAAACAACGTATTTCGATTTGCATGAATTGAGCTTTCCCTATGAATGCACTGTTAGGCAATAACTAAAATGCATTTGCAGAGCAAATGCAAGACTGAATTTTCGTGAAACTCGGGGTACTTTCTCTTGTCTTCATTCCCACTCTGCTGCCAACATCTGAGCTCTCTCTCTTCAGGTTTTCTAAACAAGCCCCTTATGTATTGCTCTTGCAGTAGTATAACGTGCAGTGTGAAAAGGGCTGAAATTGAAGTTGCTTTTCTGAGAAAGTTTCACGAATGTATTTCAATAAAACTTTGCCTATCATCTCCCCTCCACATTTCCACTTTTCTGCGCAGATGTCGTGGTTCCACCATGCACGGTGCCTCTGTTATAACAAACTGTTTCGATTTGCATGAATTGAGCTTTCCCTATGAACGCACTGTTAGGCAATAACTAAAATGCGTTTTCTGAGCAAATGCACGACTGAATTTTCGTGAAACTCGGGGTACTTTCTCTTTTCTTCATTCCCACTCTGCTGCCAACATCTGAGCTCTCTCTCATCAAGTTTTCTGAACAAGCCCCTTATGTATTACTCTTGCAGTAGTCTAACGTACAGTGTGAAAATGTGAAGAGGGCTGAAATTGAAGTTGCTTTTCTGAGAAAGTTTCACGAATGGATTTCAATGAAACTTTCCCTATCAACTCCCCTCCACATTCCCACTTTGCTGCGAAGATGTGGTGGTTCCACCATGCACGGTGCTTCTGTTATAACAAACTGTTTCGATTTGCATGAATTGAGCTTTCCCTATGAACGCACTGTTAGGCAGTAATTCAAATGCGTATTCTGAGAAATGCAGGACTCAATTTTCGTGAAATTCGGGGTTCATTCTCTTTTCCTCATGCCCTCTCTGCTCCCAACATCTGAGCTTTCTACCTCAAGCATTTCTGTACAAGCCCCTTTTGTATTGCTGTTCCAGTTATCCAACGTGCAGATTGAAAAGGGCTGAAATTGAATTTGCTTTTCTGAGAAAGTTTCACGAATGTATTTCAATGAAACTTTGCGTATCATCTCCCCTCCACATTCCCACTTTGCTACGCAGATGTGGTGGTTCCACCGTGCACGGTGCATCTGTTATAACAAACTGTTTCGATTTGCATGAATTGAGCTTTCCGTATGAACGCACTGTTAGGCAGTAACTAAAATGCGTTTTCTGAGCAAATGCACGACTGAATTTTCGTGAAACTCGGGGTACTTTCTCTTTTCATCATTCCCACTCTGCTGCCAACATCTGAGCTCTCTCTCTCTGCAGGTTTTCTAAACAAGCTCCTTATGTATTGCTCTTGCAGTATTCCAACGTGCAGATTGAAAAGGGCTGAAATTGAAGTTGCTTTTCCGAGAAAGTTTCACGAATGGATTTCATTGAAACTTTGCCTATCATCTCCCCTCCATCTTCCCACTTTGCTGTGCAGATGTGGTGGTTCCAACATGCAAAGTGCTTCTGTTATAACAAACTGTTTCGATTTGCATGAATTGAGCTTTCTCTGTGAACGCACTGTTAGGCATAACTTAAATTCCTTCTCTGAGCAAATGCACGAATGAATTTTCGTGAAACTGGGGTACTTTCTCTTTTCTTCATTCCAACTCTCCTGCAAGCATCTGAGCTCTCTCTCTTCAGGTTTTCTAAACAAGCCCCTTATGTATTGCTCTTGCAGTAGTCTAACGTGCCGTTTGAAAAGGGTTGAAATTGAAGTTGCTTTTCTGAGAAAGTTTCACGAATGGATTTCAATGAAACTTTGCCTATTAACTCCCCTCCACATTCCCACTTTGCTGCGCAGATGAGGTGGTTCCACCATGCTCGGTGCTTCTGTTATAACAAACTGTTTCGATTTGCATGAATTGAGCTTTCCCTGTGAATGCACTTTTAGGCAGTAACTTAAATGCCTTTTCTGAGCAAATGCACGACTCAATTTTAATGAAACTCGGGGTACATTCTCTTTTCCTCATGCCCTCTCTGCTCCCTACATCTGAGCATTCTACCACAAGGTTTTCTTTACAAGCCCCTTTTGTATTGCTCTTCAGGTCTCTAACGTGCAGAATGAAAAGTGCTGAAATTGAAGTTGCTTTTCTGAGAAAGTTTCACGAATGGATTTCAATGAAACTTTGCCTATTATCTCACCTCCACATTCCCACTTTGCTGCACACATGTGTTGGTTGCACCATGCACGGTGCTTCTGTTATAACAAACTGTTTCGATTTGAATGAATTGAGCTTTCCCTATGAATGCACTGTTTGGCAATAACTAAAGTGCATTTTCTCAGCAAATGCACGACTGAATTTTCATGAAACTCGGGGTACTTTCTCTTTTCCTCATTCCCACTCTGCTGCCAACATCTGAGTTCTCTCTCTTCAGGTTTTCTAAACAAGCCCCTTATGTATTGCTCTTGCAGTAGTCTAACGTGCAGTGTGAATAGTGTGAAAAGGGCAGAAATTGAAGTTGCTTTGCTGAGAAAGTTTCACGAATGGATTTCAATGAAACTTGCCTATCATCTCCCCTCCACATTCCCACTTTGCTGCACCCATGTGGTGGTTCCACCATGCACGGTGCTTCTGTTATAACAAATTTGTTTCATTTGCATGAATTGAGCTTTCCCTATGAATGCACTGTAGGGCAGTAACTAAAATGCGTTTCCTGAGCAAATGCACGACTGAATTTTCGTGAAATTCGGGGTACATTCTCTTTTCCTCATGCCCTCTCTGCTCCCAACATCTGAGCATTCTATCTCAAGGTTTTCTGGACAAGCCCCTTTTGTGTTTCTTTTGCAGGTCTCTTACGTGCAGATTGAAAAGGGCTGAAATTGCCGTTGCTTTTCTGAGAAAGTTTCACCAATGGCTTTCAATGAAACTTTGCGTATCATCTCCCTTCCACATTCCCACTGTGCTGTGCAGATGTGGTGGTTCCACCATGCACGGTGCTTCTGTTATAACAAACTGTTTCGATTTGCATGAATTGAGCTTTCCCTATGAACTCACTGTTGGGCAATAACGAAAATGCGTTTTCTCAGCAAATGCACGACTGAATTTTCGTGAAACTCGGGGAACTTTCTCTTTTCTTTATTCCCACTCTGCTGCCAACATCTGAGCTCTCTCTCTTCAGGTTTTCTAAACAAGCCCCTTATGTATTGCTCTTGCAGTAGTCTAACGTGCAGTGTGAAAATGGCTGAAATTGAAGTTGCTTTTCTGAGAAAGTTTCACAAATGGATTTCAATGAAACTTTCCCTATCAACTCCCCTCCACATTCCCACTTTGCTGCGAAGATGTGGTGGTTCCACCATGCACGGTGCTTCTGTTATAACAAACTGTTTCGATTTGCATGAATTGAGCTTTCCCAATGAACACTCTGTTAGGCAATAACTAAAGTGCATTTTCTGAGCAAATGCACGACTGAATTTTCGTGAAACTCGGGGTACTTTCTCTTTTCCTCATTCCCACTCTGCTGCCAACATCTGAGTTCTCTCTCTTCAGGTTTTCTAAACAAGCCCCTTATGTATTGCTCTTGCAGTAGTCTAACGTGCAGTGTGAAAAGTGTGAAAAGGGCATAAATTGAATTTGCTTTGCTGAGAAAGTTTCACGAATGGATTTCAATGAAACTTGTCTATCATCTCCCCTCCACATTCCCACTTTGCTGCACCCATGTGGTGGTTCCACCATGCACGGTGCTTCTGTTATAACAAACTGGTTTGATTTGCATGAATTGAGCTTTCCCTATGAATGCACTGTTAGGCAGTAACTAAAATGCGTTTCCTGAGAAAAAGCACGACTGAATTTTCGTGAAATTCGGGGTACATTCTCTATTCCTCATGCCCTCTCTGCTCCCAACATCTGAGCATTCTATCTCAAGGTTTTCTGGACAAGCCCCTTTTGTGTTTCTGTTGCAGGTCTCTTACGTGCAGATTGAAAAGGGCTGAAATTGCCGTTGCTTTTCTGAGAAAGTTTCACCAATGGCTTTCAATGAAACTTTGCGTATCATCTCCCTTCCACATTCCCACTGTGCTGTGCAGATGTGGTGGTTCCACCATGCACGGTGCTTCTGTTATAACAAACTGTTTCGATTTGCATGAATTGAGCTTTCCCTCTGAACGCACTGTTAGGAAGTAAATTAAATGCCTTTTCTGAGCAAATGCACGACTGAATTTTCGTGAAACTCGGGGTACTTTCTCTTTTCTTCATTCCAACTCTGCTGCAGACATCTGAGCTCTCTCTCTTCAGGTTTTCCAAACAAGCCCCTTATGTATTGCTCTTGCAGTAGTCTAATGTGCAGATTGAAAAAGGCTGAAATTGAAGATGCTTCTCTGAGAAAGTTTCACGAATGGATTTCAGTGAAACTTTGCCTATCATCCCCCCTCCACGTTCTCACATTGCTCCAACATCTGAGCATTCTCTCTCCACATTGTCTATAGAAGCCCCTAATGTATTGCTCTTGCAGTACTCTAAAGTGCAGTTTGAAAAGCCCTGAATGAAGTTGCTTTTCTGAGAACGTTTCACGAGTGGATTTCAATGACACTTTGCCTATCATCTCCCCTCTTCATTCCCTCTTGCTCCGCAGATGTTGTGGTTGCACCATGCACAGTGCTTCTGTTATAACTCACAGTTTCTATTTCCATGAATTGAGCTTTCCCTATGCACGCAATGTGAGGAAAACTTAAATACGTTTTCTGAAGAAATGCACGATTGAATCTTCATGAATCTCGCGGTTATTACTCTTTTCCTTGTTCCCACTTTGCTCCCAATATCTGAGCATTCTCTCTCCACGTTTTCTAAACAAGCCCCTTATGAATTGCTCTTGCAGTACTCTAACATGCAGGTTAAAAAGACCTGAAATTGAAGTTAGTTTTCTGACAACGTTTCTCGAATGGATTTCAATGACGCTTTGCTTATCATCTCCGCTCCTCATTCCCACTTTGCTCCGCAGTTGTGGTGTTTGCACCATGCACGGTGATTCTATTAAAACTAACAATTTCGATTTCCATGAATTGAGCTTTCCTTTTGCAGGCAGGTTTAGGAAAACCTAAATGCGTTTTCTGAAGAAATGCACGATTGAATCTTCATGAAACTCGCGGTTTTTACTCTTTTCCTCGTACCCGCTTTGCTGCCAACATCTGAGCATTCTCTTCCCACGTTTTCTCTTATGACTCGCTCTTGTAGTTCTCTAACGTGCAGGTTGAAAAGACCTAAAATTGAATTTGCTTTTCTGAAAGTTTCACAAATGGATTTCAATGACACTTTGCCTATCATCTCCGCTCCTCATTCCCACTTTGCTGGGCAGATATAGTGGTTGCACCATGCACGGTGCTTCTGTTATAACTAACACATTCGATTTCCATGAATTGAGCTTTCCCTATGCAAGCGGTGTTAGGAAAACTGAAATGCGTTTTCTGAGCAAATGCAGGATTGAATCTTCATGAAACTCGCGGTTTTTACTCTTTTCCTTGTTCCCACTTTACTCCCAATATCTGAGCATTCTCTCTCCACGTTTTCTGAACAAGCCCTTTATGAATTGCTCTTGCAGTACTCTAACGTGCAGGTTGAAAAGTCCTGAAATTAAATTGCTTTTCTGAGAATGTTTCACAAATGGATTTCAATGACACTTTGCCTATCATCTCCCCTCCTCATTCCCACTTTGCTCCACAGATGTGGTGTTTGCACCATGCTAGGTGCTTCTGTTTTAACTAACAATTTCGATTTCCATGAATTCAGCTTTCCCTATGGACGCAGTGTAAGAAAAACTGAAATGCGTTTTCTGAGCAAATGCACGACTGAATATTCATGAGACTTGCGGTACTTACTCATTTCCTCGTTCCACTTTGCTCCAACATCTGAGCATTCTCTCTCCACATTGTGTATACAAGTCCCTAATATATTGCTCTTGTAGTACTCTAAAGTGCAGTTTGAAAAGCCCTGAATGAAGTTGCTTTTCTCAGAATGTTTCACAAATGTTTTTCAATGACACTTTGCCTATCATCTCCCCTACTCATTCCCACTTGCTCCGCAGATGTGGTGGTTGCACCATGCACGGTGCTTCTGTTATAACTAACAGTTTTGATTTCCATGAATTGAGCTTTCCCTACGCACCCAGTCTTAGGTAAACTTAAATACGTTTTCTGAAGAAATGCACGATTGAATCTTCATGAAACTCGTGGTTTTTACTCTTTTCCTCATTCCCACTTTGCTCCCAACATCTGAGCATTCTCTCTCCACGTTTGGTAAACACGCCCCTTATGAATTGCTCTTGCAGTACTCTAAAATGCAGGTTGAAAAGGCCTGAAAATGAAGTTGCTTTTCTGAGAAAGTTTCACGAATGGATTTCAATGACACTTTGCCTGTCATCTCCCCTCCTCATTCCCACTTTGCTCCGCAGATGTGGTGGTTGCACCATGCACGGTGCTTCTGTTATAACTAACAATTTCGATTTCCATGAATTGAGCTTTCCCTATGCACGCAGTGTTAGGAAAACTGAAATGCGTTTTCTGAGCAAATGCACGACTGAATCTTCATGAAACTCGCGGTTCTTAGTCTTTTCCTCGTTCGCACTATGCTCCCAATATCTGAGCATTCTCTCTCCACGTTTTCTAAACAAGCCCCTTATGATTTTCTCTTGCAGTACTCTAAAATACAGGTTAAAAAGACCTGAAATTGAAGTTAGATTTCTGACAACGTTTCACGAATGGATTTCAATGATGCTTTGCCTGTCATCTCCGCTCCTCATTCCCACGTTGCTCCGCAGATGTGGTGGTTGCACCACTCACGGTACTTCTGTTATAACTAACAGTTTCGATTTCCATGAATTGAGCTTTCCCTATGCACGCAGTGTTAGGAAAACTTAAATGCGTTTTCTGAAGAAATGCACGATTGAATCTTCATGAAACTCGCGGTTTTTACTCTTTTCCTCGTTCCCACATTGCTCCCAACATCTGAGCATTCTCTCTCCACGTTTTCTAAACAAGCCCCTTATGTATTGCTCTTGCAGTACTCTAACATGCAGGTTGAAAAAACCTGAAATTGAAGTAGCTTTTCTGACAACGTTTTACGAATGGATTTCTATGATGCTTTGCCTATCATCTCCCCTCCTAAATCCCACTTTGCTCCCCAGTTGTGGTGTTTACACCATGCACGGTGCTTTTGTTATAACTAACAGTTTCGATTTCCATGAATTCAACTTTCCCTATGCACGCAGTGTTAGGAAAACTGAAATGCGTTTTCTGAGCAAATGCACGACTGAATCTTCATGAAACTTGCGGAATTTGCTCTTTTCCTCGTTCTCACTTTGCTCCCAACTTCTCAGCATTCTCTCTCCACGTGTTCTAAACAAGCCCCTTATGAATTGCTCTTGCAGTACTCTAACTTGCAGGTTGAAAAAACCTGAAATTGAAGTAGCTTTTCTGACAACGTTTCACGAATGGATTTCTATGACGCTTTGCCTATCATCTCCCCTCCTCATTCCCACTTTGTTCCGCAGATGTGGTGGTTCCACCATGCATGGTGCTTGTGTTATAACAAAGTGTTTCGATTTGCATGAATTGAGCTTTCCCTATGAACGCTGTGTTAGGCAAAAACTAAAATGAGTTTTCTGAGAAAATGCACGACTGAATATTCGTGAAACTCGGGGTACATTCTCTTTTCCTCATCCCCTCTTTGCTCCCAACATCTGAGCATTCTATCGCAAGGTTTTCTGTACAAGCCCCTTTTGTACTGCTGTTGCAGGTCTCTAACGTGCAGATGAAAAGGGCTGAAATTGAAGTTGCTTTTCTCAGAAAGTTTCACCAATGGATTTCAATGAAACTTTGCCTATCATCTCCCCTCCACATTCCCACTTTGCTGCGCCCATGTGGTGGCTGCAACATGCACGGTGCTTCTGTTATAACAAACTGTTTCGATATGCATGAATTGAGCTTTCCCTATGAACGCACTGTCAGGCAGTAACTAAAATGTGTTTCCTGAGCAAATGCACGACTGAATTTTCATGAAACTCGTGGTGCATTCTCTTTTCCTCATGCCCTCTCTGCTCCCAACATCTGAGCATTCTATCTCAAGGTTTTCTGGACAAGCCCCTTTTGTGTTGCTGCTGCAGGTCTCTAACGTGCAGATGAAAAGGGCTGAAATTGAAGTTGCTTTTCTGAGAAAGTTTCACCAATGGATTTCAATGAAACTTTGCCTATCATCTCCCCTCCACATTCCCACTTTGCTGTGCAGATGTGGTGGTTCCACCATGCACAGTGCTTTTGTTATAATAAACTGTTATGATTTGCATGAATTGAGCTTTCCCTATGAACGCACTCTTAGGCAGTAACTAAAATGCGTTTTCTAAGCAAACGCACTACTCAATTTTCGTGAAAATCGGGTTACATTCTCTTTTCCTCATGCCCTCTCTGCTCCCAACATCTGAGCTGTCTACCTCAAGGTTTTCTGTACAAGCCTCTTTTGTATTGCTGTTGCAGGTCTCTAACGTGCAGATTGAAAAGGGCTGAAATTGAAGTTGCTTTTCTGAGAAAGTTTCTCGAATGGATTTCAATGAAACTTTGCCTATCATCTCACCTCCACATTCCCAATTTGCTGTGCAGATGTGGTGGTTCCACCATGCAAACTACTTCTGTTAAAACAAACTGTTTCGATTTGCATGAATTGAGCTTTCCCTATGTACGCACTGTTAGGCAATAACTAGAATGCGTTTTCTGAGAAAATGCACGACTCAATTTTCGTGAAACACGGGGTTCATTCGCCTTTCCTCATGCCCTCTCTGCTCCCAACATCTGAGCTTTCTACCTCAAGGTTTTCTGTACAAGCCCCTTTTGTATTTCTGTTGCAGGTCTCTAACGTGCAGATTTGAAAGGGCTGAAATTGAAGTTGCTTTTCTGAGAAAGTTTCACGAATGGATTTCAATGAAACACTGCCTATCATCTCCCCTCCTCATTCCCACTTTGCTCCGCAGATATGGTGGTTGCACCATGCACGGTGCTTCTGTTATAACTAACACATTCGATTACCATGAATTGGGCTTTCCCTATGCACGCAGTTATAGGAAAACTGAAATTCGTTTTCTGAGCAAATGCACGACTTAATCTTCATGAAACTTGCGGTATTTACTCTTTTCCTCGTTCCCACTTTGCTCCCAACCTCTGAGCATTCTCTCTCCACGTTTTGTAAACACGCCCCTTATGAATTGCTCTTGCAGTACTCTAACGTTCAGGTTGAAAAGGCCTGAAATTAAAGTTGCTTTTCTGAGAACGTTTCACGAATGGATTTCACTGACACTTTGCGTATCATCTCCCCTCCTCATTCCCACCTTGCTCAGCAGATGTGGTGTTTGCACAATGCACGGTGCTTCTGTTATAACTAACAGTTTCGATTTCCATGAATTGAGCTTTCCCTATGCACGCAGTGTTAGGAAATCTAAAATGCGTTTTCTGAGCAAATGCACGACTGAATCTTCATGAAAGTTGCGGTATTTACTCTTTTTCTCGTTCCCACTTTGCTGCCAACATCTGAGCATTCTCTATCCACGTTTTCTAAACGGGCCCCTTATGTATTGCTCTTGCAGTTCTCTAACGTGCAGGTTGAAAAGGCATGAAATTGAAGTTGTTTTTCTGAAAATGTTTCACGAATGGATTTCAATGACACTTTGCGTATCATTTCCCCTCCTCATTCCCACTTTGTTCCGCAGATATGGTGTTTGCACCATGCACGGTGCTTCTAACTCACAGTTTCGATTTCCATGAATTGAGCTTTCCCTATGCACGCAGTGGTAGGAAAACTGAAATGCGTTTTCTGAAGAAATGCACAATTGAATCTTCATGAAACTCGCGGTTTTTACTCTGTTCCTCGTTCCCACTTAGCTCCCAACATCTGAGCATTCTCTCTCCACGTTTTCTAAACACGCCCCTTATGAATTGCTCTTGCAGTACTCTATCATGCAGGTTGAAAAAACCTGAAATTGAAGTTGGTTTTCTGACAACGTTTCACGAATCGATTTCAATGACGCTTTGCCCATCATCTCCACTCCTCATTCCCACTTTGCTCCACAGTTGTGGTGTTTGCACCATGCACGGTGCTTCCGTTATAACTAAAAATTTCGATTTCCATGTATTGAGCTTTCCCTACGGACGCAGTGTAAGGAAAACTGAAATGGGTTTTCTGAGCAAATGCACGACTGAATCTTCATGAAACTTGCAGAATTTACTCTTTTTCTCGTTCCCACTTTGCTCTCAACTTCTGAGAATTCTCTCTCCACGTTTTGTAAACAAGCCCCTTGTGAATTGCTCTTGCAGTACTCTAATGTGCAGGTTGAAAAAACCTGAAATTTAAGTAGCTTTTCTGACAACGTTTCACGAATGGATTTCTATGACGCTTTGCCTATCATCTCTGCTCCTCATTCCCACTTTGTTCCGCAGAGGTGGTGGTTGCACCATGCGCGGTGCTTCTGTTATAACTAATAGTTTCAATTTCCATGAATTGAGCTTTCCCTACGTATGCAGTCATAGGTAATCTTAAATGTGTGTTCTGTTAAAATGCACGATTGAATCTTCGTGAAACTCGCAGTTTTTGCTCTTTTCCTCGTTCCCACTTTGCTCCCAATATCTGAGCATTCTCTCTCCAAGTTTTCTAAACAAGCCCCTTATGTATTACTCTTAGAGTACTCTAACGTGCTGGTTGAAAAGGCCTGAAATTGAAGTTACTTTTCTGAGAATGTTTCACAAATGGAATTCAATGACACTTTGCCTATCATCTCCACTCCTCATTGCCACTTTGCTCCACAGATGTGGTGGTTGCACCATGCTAGGTGCTTCTGTTTTAACTAACAATTTCAATTTCCATGAATTGAGCTTTCCCTATGGACGCAGTGTAAGGAAAACTGAAATGTGTTTTCTGAGCAAATGCACGACTGAATCTTCATGAAACTTGTGGTACTTACTCCTTTCTTCATTCCCACTTTGCTCCAACATCTGAGCATTCTCTCTCCACATTGTCTATAGAAGCCCCTAATGTATTGCTCTTGCAGTACTCTAAAGTGCAGTTTGAAAAGCCCTGAAAGAAGTTGCTTTTCTGAGAATGTTTCACGAATGGATTTCAATGTCACTTTGCCTATCATCTCCCCTCCTCATTCCCACTTGCTCCTCAGACGTGGTGGTTGCACCATGCACGGTGCTTTTGATATAACTAACAGTTTCCATTTCCATGAATTCAGCTTTCTCTACGCACTCAGTCTTAGTTAAACTTAAATGCGTTTTCTGAAGAAATGCACGATTGAATCTTCATGAAACTCGCGGTTTTTAATCTTTTCCTCGTTCCCACTTTGCTCACAACATCTGAGCATTCTCTCCCCACGTTTTGTAAACCCGCCCCTTCTGAATTGCTCTTGCAGTACTCTAACATGCAGGTTGAAATGGCCTGAAAATGAAGTTGCTTTTCTGAGAAATTTTCACGAACGGATTACAATGACACTTTGCCTATCATCTCCTCTCCTCATTCCCACGTTGCTCCACAGATATGGTGGTGGCACCATGCACGGTGCTTCTGTTATAACTAACAATTTCGATTTCCATGAATTGAGCTTTCCATTTGCACGCAAGTTTAGTAAAACCTAAATGCGTTTTCTGAAGAAATGCACGATTAAATCATCATGAAACTCGTGGTTTTTACTGTTTTCCTCCTTCCCACTTTGCTCCCAACATCTGAGCATTCTCTCTCCACGTTTTCTAAACAAGTCCCTTATGAATTGCGCTTGCAGTACTCTAACGTGCAGATTGAAAAAACCTGAAATTGAATTTGCTTTTCTGAAAGTTTCACAAATGGATTTCAATGACACTTTGCCTATTATCTCCTCTCCTCATTCCCACGTTGCTGCGCAGATATGGTGGTGGCACCATGCACGGTGCTTCTGTTATAACTAACAATTTCGATTTCCATGAATTGAGCTTTCCTTATGCACGCGGTATTAGGAAAACTGAAATGCGTTTTCTGAGCACATGCACGATTGAATCATCATGAAACTCGCGGTTTTTGCTCTTTTCCTCATTCCCACTTTGCTACCAACAACTGAGCGTTCTCTCTCCACGTTTGGTAAACACGCCCCTTATGAATTGTTCTTGCAGTACTCTAAAATGCAGGTTGAAAAGGCCTGAAAATGAAGTTGCTTTTCTGAGAAAGTTTCACGAATGGATTTCAATGACACTTTGCCTGTCATCTCCCCTCCTCATTCCCACTTTCCTCCGCAGATGAGGTGTTTGCACCATGCACGGTGCTTCTGTTATAACTCACAGTTTCGATTGCCATGAATTCAGCTTTCCCTATGCACGCAATGTTAGGAAAACTTAAATGCCTTTTCTGAAGAAATGCACGATTGATTCTTCATGAAACTCGCGGTTTTTACGCTTTTCCTCGTTCCCACTTTGCTCACAACATCTGAGCATTCTCTCTCCACGTTATCTAAACAAGCCCCTCATGTATTGCTCTTGTAGTACTCTAACTTGCAGGTTGAAAATACCTGAAATTAAAGTTGCTTTTCTGAGAAAGTTTCATGAATGGATTTCAATGACACTTTGCCTATCATCTCCCATCCTCATTCCCACTTTGCTCCGCAGATGTGGTGGTTGCACCATGCACGGTGCTTCTGTTATAACTCACAGTTTCGATTTCCATGAATTGAGCTTTCCCTATGCACGCAATGTTAGGAAAACTTAAATCGTTTTCTGAAGAAATGCACGATTGAATCTTCATGAAACTCTCTGTTTTTACTCTTTTCCTCATTCCCACTTTGCTCCCAATATCTGAGCATTCTCTCTCCATGTTTTCTAAACGAGCCCCTTATGAATTGCTCTTGCAGTACTCTAACATGCAGGTTAAAAAGACGTGAAATTGAAGTTGGTTTTCTGACATCGTTTCAAGAATGGGTTTCATTGACACTTTGCCTATCATCTCCCCTCCTCATTCCCACTTTGCTCCGCAGATGTGGTGTTTGCACCATGCACGGTGCTTCTGTTATAACTAACAATTTCGATTTCCAAGAATTGAGCTTTCCCTATGGACGCAGTCTAAGGAAAACTGAAATGCGTTTTCTGAGCAAATGCACGACTGAATATTATGAAATTTTCGGTACTTACTCTTTCCACGTTCCCACTTTGCTGCAACATCTGCGCATTCTCTCTCAACATTGTTTATAGAAGCCCCAAATGAATTTCTCTTGCAGTACACTAAAGTGCAGTTTGAAAATCCCTGAATGAAGTTGCTTTTCTGAGAACGTTTCACGAGTGGATTTCAATGATACTTTGCCTTTCGTCTCCCCTACTCATTCACACTTGCTCCGCAGATGTGGTTTTTGCACCATGCACGGTGCTTCTGTTATAACTAACAGTTTCGATTTCTATGAATTGAGCTTTCCCTATGCACGCAGTCTTAGGAAAACTTAAATGCGTTTTCTGAAGAAATGCACGATTGAATCTTCATGAAACTCGAGGTTTTTACTCTTTTCTCGTTCCCACTTTGCTCCCAACATCTGAGCATTCTCTCTCCACGTTTTGTAAACAAGCCCCTTATGAATTGCTCTTGCAGTACTCTAACATGCAGGTTAAAAGACCTGAAACTGAAGTATCTTTTCTGACAACGTTTCACGAATGGATTTCTATGACACTTTGCCTATCATCTTTCCTCCTCATTCCCACTTTACTCCGCAGATGTCGTGGTCACACCATTAACGGTGCTTCTGTTATAACTCATAGTTTCGATTTCCATGAATTGCGCTTTCCCTACGCACGCAGTCATAGGTAAACTTAAAAGCGTTTTCTGAAGAAATGCACGAATGAATCTTCGTGAAACTCGCGGTTTTTGCTCTTTTCCTCGTTCCCAGTTTTCGCCCAATATCTGAGCATTCTCTCTCCACGTTTTCTAAACAAGCCCCTATGTATTGCTCTTGCAGTACTCTAAATTGCAGGTAGAAAAGGCCTGAAATTGAAGTTGCTTTTCTGAGAATGTTTCAGGAATGGATTTCAGTGACACTTTGCCTATCATCTCCCCTCCTCAATCCCACTTTGCTCCGCAGATGTGGTGTTTGCACCATGCATGGTGCTTCTGTTATAACTAATAGTTTCGATTTCCATGAATTGAGCTTTCCCTATGCACGCAGTGTTAGGAAAAGTGAAATTGGTTTTCTGAGCAAATGCACGACTGCATCTTCATTAAACTTGCGGTCCTTACTCTTTTCCTCGTTTTGATTTGGTCCTAACATGTGAGTATTCTCTCTCCACGTTTTCTAAACAAGCCCCTTCTTATGTATTGCTCTTGCAGTACTCTAACGTGCTGGTTGAAGGGGCCTGAAATTGAAGTTGCTTTTCTGAGAATGTTTCACAAATGGAATTCAATGACACTTTGCCTATCTTCTCCACTCCTCATTTCCACTTTGCTCCACAGATGTGGTGTTTGCACCATGCACGGTGCTTCTGTTTTAACTAACAATTTCGATTTCCATGAATTGAGCTTTCCCTATGGACGCATTGTTAGGAAAACTGAAATGCGTTTTCTGAGCAAATGCACGACTGAATCTTCATGAAACTTGCAGTACTTACTCCTTTCTTCGTTCCCGCTTTGCTCCAACATCTGAGCATTCTCTCTCCACATTGTTTATAGAAGCACCTAATGTATTGCTCTTGCAGTACTCTAAAGTGCAGTTTGAAAAGACCTGAATGAAGTTGCTTTTCTGAGAACGTTTCACGAGTGGATTTCAATGACACTTTGCCTATCATCTCCCCTCCTCATTCCCACTTGCTCCACAGACATGGTGGTTGCACCATGCATGGTGCTTCTGTTATAACTAACAGTTTCGATTTCCATGAATTGAACTTTCCCTACGCACGCAATCTTAGGTAAACTTAAATGCGTTTTCTGAAGAAATGCACGATTGAATCTTCATGAAACTCGCGGTTTTTACTCCTTTCCTCATTCCCACTTTGCTCCCAATATCTGAGAATTCTCTCTACGTTTTGTAAACCGGCCCCTTCTGAATTGCTCTTGCAGTACTCTAACATGCAGGTTGAAAAGGCCTGAAAATGAAGTTGCTTTTCTGAGAAAGTTTCACGAATGGATTTCTATGACACTTTGCCTATCATCTACCCTTCATTCCCACTTTGCTCCGCAGACGTGGTGGTTGCACCATGCACGGTGCTTCTGTTATTACTAACAATTTCGATTTCCATGAATTGAACTTTCCCTTTCCACTTAGGTTTAGGAAAACAAAAATGGGTTTTCTGAAGAAATGAACGAATGAATCATCATGAAACTCGTGGTTTTTACTCTTTTCCTCGTTCCCACTTTGCTCCCAACGTCTGAGCATTCTCTCTCCACGTTTTCTAAACAAGTCCCTTATGAATTGCTCTTGCAGTACTCTAACGTGCAGTTTGAAAAGACCTGAAATTGAATTTGCTTTTCTGAAAGTTTCACAAATGGATTTCAATGACACTTTGCCTATCATCTCCCCTCCTCATTCCCACGTTGCTCCGCAGATATGGTGGTTGCACCATACACGGTGCTTCTGTTATAACTAACACATTCGATTTCCATGAATTGAGCTTTCCCTATGCACGCGGTGTTAGGAAAACTGAAATGCGTTTTCTGAGCACATGCACGATTGAATCTTCATGAAACTCGCGGTTTTTACTCTTTTCCTCATTCCCACTTGCTCCCAACATCTGAGCATTCTCTCTCCACGTTTTCTAAACAAGCCCTTTTGTATTGCTCTTGCAGTACTCTAACATGCAGGTTGAGAAGGCCTGAAAATGAAGTTGCTTTTCTAGGAAAGTTTCACGATAGGATTTCAATGACACTTTGCCTATCATCTCCCCTCCTCATTCCCACTTTGCTCCGCAGATGAGGTGGTTGCACCATGCACGGTGCTTCTGTTATAACTCACAGTTTCGATTGCCATGAATTCAGCTTTCCCTACGCATGCAATGTTAGGAAAACTTAAATGCATTTTCTGAAGAAATGCACGATTGATTCTTCATGAAACTCGTGGTTTTTCCTCTTTTCCTCATTCACACTTTGCTCACAACATCTGAGCATTCTCTCTCCACTTTTTCTAAAGGAGCCCCTTATGAACTGCTCTTGCAGTACTCTAACATGCAGATTGAAAAGGCCTGAAAATGAAGTTGGTTTTCTGACAACGTTTCACGAAGGGGTTTCAATGACACTTTGCCTATCATCTACCCTCCTCATTCCCACATTGCTCCGCAGATATGGTGTTTGCACCATGCACGGTCCTTCTGTTATACCTAACAGTTTCGATATCCATGAATTGAGCTTTCCCTACGCACGCAGTCTTAGGTAAACTTAAATGCGTTTTCTGAAGAAATGCACGACTGAATCTTCGTGAAACTTGCGGTATTTACTCTGTTCCTCGTCCCACTTTGATCGCAACATCTGAGCATTCTCTCTTCACGTTTTCTAAACAACCCCTTATGAATTGCTCTTGCAGTACTCTAACGTGCAGGTTGAAAAGGCCTGAAATTAAAGTTGCTTTTCTGACAATGTTTCACGAATGGATTTCAATGACACTTTGTCTATCTTTTCCCCTCCTCATTCCCACTTTGTTCCGCAGATATGGTGTTTGCACCATGCACGGTGCTTCTAACTCACAGTTTCGATATCCATGAATTGAGCTTTCCCTATGCACGCAGTGGTAGGAAAACTGAAATGCGTTTTCTGAAGAAATGCACAATTGAATCTTCATGAAACTCGCGGTTTTTACTCTGTTCCTCGTTCCCACTTAGCTCGCAACATCTGAGCATTCTCTCTCCATGTTTTCTAAACACGCCCCTTATGAATTGCTCTTGCAGTACTCTATCATGCAGGTTGAAAAGACCTGAAATTGAAGTTGGTTTTCTGACAACGTTTCACGAATGGATTTCAATGACGCTTTGCCTATCATCTCCCCTCCTCATTCCCACTTTGCTCAGCAGATGTGGTGGTTGCAGCATGCATGGGGCTTTTGTTATAACTAACAGTTTCGATTTCCATGAATTGAGCTTTCCCTAGCACACAGAGTTAGGAAAACTTAAATGCGTTTTCTTTAGAAATGCATGATTGAATCTTCATGAAACCCGCGGTTTTTACTCTTTTCCTCGTTCACAATTTGCTCCAACATCTGAGCATTCTCTCTCAACATTGTCTATGGAAGCCCCTAATTTATTGCTCTTGCAGTACTCTTAAGTGCATTTTGAAAATCCCTGAATGAAGTTGCTTTTCTGAGAACGTTTCACGAGTGGATTTCAATGACACTTTGCCTTTCGTCTCCCCTACTCATCCACACTAGCTCGGCAGATGTGGTGGTTGCCCCATGCACGGTGCTTCTGTTATAACTAACAGTTTCGATTTCCATGAATTGAGCTTTCCCTAGGCACACAGTCTTAGGAAAACTTAAATGCGTTTTCTGAAGAAATGCACGATTGAATTCATGAAACTCGCGGTTTTTACTCTTTTCCTCGTTCCCACTTTGCTCCCAACATCTGAGCATTCCCTCTCCACGTTTTGTAAATACGCCCCTTATGAATTGCTCTTGCAGTTTTCTAACATGCAGGTTAAAAAGACCTGAAATTGAAGTTGGTTTTCTGACAACGTTTCACGAATGGATTTCAATGAAACTTTGCCTATCATCTCCCCTCCCCATTCCCACTTTGCTCCGCAGATGTGGTGGTTGCACCATGCACGGTGCTTCTGTTATAACTAACAGTTTCAATTACCATGAATTGAGCTTTCCCTATGCACGCAGTGTTAGGAAAACTGAAATGCGTTTTCTGAGCAAATGCACGACTGAATCTTCATGAAACTTGCGGTATTTACACTTTTCCTCGTTCCCACTTTGCTCCAAACATCTGAGCATTCCCTCTCCACGTTTTCTAAACAAGCCCGTTATATATCGCTCTTGCAGTACTCTAACGTGCAGGTTGAAAAGGCCTGAAACTGAAGCTGCTTTTGTGAGAAGGTTTCACGAATGGATTTCAATGACACTTGGCCTATCATCTTCCGTCCTCATTCCCACTTTGCTCCGCAGATGTGGTTGTTGCACCATGCATGGTGCTTCTGTTATAACTAACAGTTTCAATTTCCATGAATTGAGCTTTCCCTATGAACACACTGTTAGGCAATAACTAAAATGCGTTTTCTCAGCAAATGCACTACTGAATTTTCGTGAATCTCGGGGTACTTTCTTTTTTCATCATTCCCACTCTGCTGCCAACATCTGAGCTCTCTCTCTTCAGGTTTTCTAAACAAGCCCCTTATGTATTGCTCTTACAGTAGTCTAACGTGCAGTGTGAAAAGGGCTGAAATTGCAGTTGCTTTTGTGATAAAGTTTCACGAATGGATTTCATTAAAACTTTGCCTATCATCTCTCCTCCACATTCCCACTTTGCTGCGCAGATGTGGTGGTTCCACCATGCACGGTGCTTCTGTTATAACAAACTGTTTCGATTTGCATGAATTGAGTTTTCCCTCTGAACGCAGTGTTAGGCAATAACTAAAATGCGTTTTCTGAGAAAATGCACGACTCAATTTTCGTGAAACTCGGGGTTCATTCTCTTTTCCTCATGCCCTCTCTGCTCCTAACATCTGAGCTTTCTACCTCAAGGTTTTCTGCACAAGTCCCTTTTGTATTGCTGTTGCAGGTCTCTAACGTGCAGATTGAAAAGGGCTGAAAATGAAGTTGCATTTCTGAGAAAGTTTCACGAATGGATTTCAATGAAACTTTGCCTATCATCTCCCCTCCGCATTCCCACTTTGCTGTGAAGATGTGGTGGTTCCACCATGCATGGTGCTTCTGTTATAACAAACTGTTTTGATTTGCATGAATTGAGCTTTCCCTGTGAACGCACTGTTAGCCAATAACTAAAATGCTTTTTCTGAGCTAATGCACGACTCAATTTTCGTGAAACTCGGGGTACTTTCTCTTTTCTTCATTCCCACTCTGCTGCCAACATCTGAGCTCTCTCTCTTCAGGTTTTCTAAACAAGCCCCTTATGTATTGCTCTTGCAGTAGTCTAACGTGCACTCTGAAAATTGTGAAAAGGGCTGAAATTGAAGTTGCTTTTCTGAGAAAGTTTCACGAATGGATTTCAATGATACTTTGCCTATCATCTCCCCTTCACATTCCCACTTTGCTGCGAACATGTGGTGGTTCCACCATGCACGGTGCTTCTGTTATAACAAACTGTTTCAATTAGCATGAATTGGCTTTCCCCATGAACGCACTGTTAGGTAGTAACTAAAATGCCTTTCCTGAGCAAATGCACGACTGAATTTTCGTGGAAGTCGGGTTTCAATCTCTTTTCCTCATGCCCTCTCTGCTCCCAACATCTGAGCTGTCTATCTCAAGGTTTTCTGGAGAAGCCCCTTTTGTGTTGCTGTTGCAGGTGTCTAACATGCAGATGAAAAGGGCTGAAATTGAAGTTGCTTTTCTGAGAAAGTTTCACCAATGGATTTCGAAGAAACTTTGCCTATCATCCCCCCTCCACATTCCCACTTTGCAGGGCAGATGTGGTGGATCCACCATGCACGGTGCTTCTGTTATAACAAACTATTTCGATTTGCATGAATTGAGCATTCCCTATGAACGCACTGTTAGGCGGTAACTAAAATGCGTTTTCTAAGCAAATGCACGACTCAATTTTCGTGAAACTCGGGGTACATTCTCTTTTCCTCATGCCCTCTCTGCTCCCAACATCTGAGCTGTCTACCTCAAGGATTTCAGTACAAGACCTTTTTGTATTGCTATTGCAGGTCTCTACGTGCAGATGAAAAGGGCTGAAATTGAAGTTGCTTTTCTGAGAAAGTTTCACGAATTGATTTCAATGAAACTTTGCCTATCACCTCCCCTCCACATTCCCAATTTGCTGTGCAGACGTGGTTCCGCCATGCAAAGTACTTCTGTTAAAACAAACTATTTCGATTTGCATGAATCGATCTTTCCCTATGTACGCACTGTTAGGCAATAACTAAAATGCGTTTTCTGAGAAAATGCACTACTCAATTTTCGTGAAACACGGGGTTCATTCGCTTTTCCTCATGCCCTCTCTGTTCCCAACATCTGAGCTTTCTACCTCAAGGTTTTCTGTACAAGCCCCTTTTGTATTGCTCTTGCAGGTCTCTAACGAGTAGATTGAAAAGGGCTGAAATTGAAGTTGCTTTTCTGAGAAAGTTTCACGAATGGATTTCAATGAAACTTTGCCTATCATCTCCACTCCACATTCCGACTTTGCTGCGCAGATGTGGTGGTTCCACCATGCAGGGTGCTTCTGTTATAACTAACAATTTCGATTTCCATGAATTGAGCTTTCCCTTTGCACGCAGGTTTAGGAAAACCTAAATGCGTTTTCGGAAGAAATGCACAGTTGAATCATCTTAAAACTCGCGGTTTTTACTCCTTTCCTCGTTCCCACTTTGCTGCCAACATCTCAGCATTCTCTTCCCACGTTTTCTGAACAAATCCCTTATGATTTGCTCTTGCAGTACTCTAACGTGCAGGTTGAAAAGGCATGAAATTTAAGTTGCTTTTCTGAAAGTTTCACGAATGGATTTCAATGACACTTTGACTATCATCTCCCCTCCTCATTCCCACTTTGCTCTGCAGATATAGTGGTTGCACCATGCACGGTGCGTCTGTTATAACTAACATATTCGATTTCCATGAATTGAGCTTTCCCTATGCACGCGGTGTTAGGAAAACTGAAATGCGTTTACTGAGCAAATGCAGGATTGAATCTTCATGAAACTCGCGGTTTTTCCTCTTTTCCTCATCCCACTTTGCTCCCAACATCTGACCATTCTCTCTCCACGTTTTCTAAACAAGCACCTATGTATTGCTCTTGCAGTACTCCAACGTGCATTTAGAAAATGCCTGAAATTGAAGTTGCTTTTCTGAGAATGTTTCATGAATGGATTTCAGTGACACTTTGCCTATCATCTCCCCTCCTCATTCCCACTTTGCTTCGCAGATGTGGTGGTTGCACCATGCACGGTGCTTCTGTTATAACTCACAGTTTCGATTTTCATGAATTGAGCTTTCCCTATGCACACAATGTTAGGAAAACTTAAATGCGTTTTCTGAAGAAATGCACGATTGAATCTTCATGAAACTCACGGTTCTTAATCTTTTCCTCGTTCCCACATTGCTCCCAATATCTGAGCATTCTCTCTCCACGTTTTCTAAAGAAGCCCCTTATGAATTGCTCTTGCAGTACTCTAACATGCAGGTTAAAAAGACCTGAAATTGAATTTGGTTTTCTAACAACGTTTCACGAATGGATTTCAATGACGTTTTGCGTATCATCTCCCCTCCTCATTCCCACATTGCTCTGCAGATGTGGTGTTTGCACCATGCACGGTGCTTCTGTTATAACTAACAGTTTCGATTTCCATGAATTGAGCTTTCCCTATGCACGCAGTGTTAGGAAAACTGAAATGCGTTTTCTGAGCAAATGCACGACAGAATCTTCATGAAACTTGCGGAATTTACTCTTTTCCTCGTTCCCACTTTGCTCCCAACTTCTGAGCATTCTCTCTCCACAATTTCTAAACAAGCCCTTTATGAATTGCTCTTGCAGTACTCTAACGTGCAGGTTGAAAAAACCGAAATTGAAGTAGATTTTCTGACAATGTTTCACAAATGGATTTCTATGACGCTTTGCCTATCATCTCCCCTCCTCATTCCAACTTTGTTCTGCAGAGGTGGTGGTTGCACCATGCATGGAGCTTCTGTTATAACAAACTGTTTCGATTTCCATGAATTGAGCTTTCCCTTTGCTCGCAGGTTTAGGAAAACCTAAATGCGTTTTCTGAAGAAATGCACGATTGAATCATCATGAAACTCGCGGTTTTTACTCTTTTCCACGTTTCCACTTTGCTCCCAACATCTGAGCATTCTCTCTCCACGTTTTCTAAACACGCCCCTTATGAATTGCTCTTGCAGTACTCTATCATGCAGGTTGAAAAGACCCGAAATTGAAGTTGGTTTTCTGACAACGTTTCACGAATGGATTTCAGTGACGCTTTGCCCATCATCTCCCCTCCTCATTCCCACTTTGCTCCGCACTTGTGGTGCTTGCACCATGCACGGTGCTTCTGTTATAACTAACAGTTTCGAATTCCATGAATTGAGCTTTCCCTATGGACGCAGTGTAAGGAAAACTGAAATGGGTTTTCTGAGCAAATGCACGACTGAATCTCCATGAAACTTGCGGTATTTACTCTTTTCCTCGTTCCCACTTTGCTCCCAACATCTGAGGTTTCTCCCTCCACGTTTTCTAAACAAGCCCCTTATGAAGTGCTCTTGCTGTACACTAACGTGCAGGTTGTCAAGACCTGAAATTGAAGTTGCTTTTCTGACAACGTTTCACGAATGGGTTTCAATGACACTTTGCCTATCATCTCCCCTCCTCATTCCCACTTTTTTCCGCAGAGGTGGTGGTTGCACCATGCACGGTGCTTCTGTTATAACTAACAGTTTCGATTTCCATGAATAGAGCTTTCCCTATGCAGCCAGTCTTAGGTAAACTTAAATGGGTTTTCTGAACAAATTCACGATTGAATCTTCGTGAAACTCGCGGTTTTTACACTTTTCCTCATTCCCACTTTGCTCCCAACATCTGAGCATTCTCTCTCCACGTTTTCTAACCAAGCCCCTTATGTATTGCTCTTGCAGTACTCTAACGTGCTGGTTGAAAAGGCCTGAAATTGAAGTTGCTTTTCTGAGAATGTTTCACAAATGGATTTCAATGACACATTGCCTATCATCTCCACTCCTCATTGCCACTTTGCTCCACAGATGTGGTGTTTGCACCATGCTAGGTGCTTCTGTTTTAATTAACAATTTCGATTTCCATAAATTGAGTTTTCCCTAAGGACGCAGTGTAAGGAAAACTGAAATGCGTTTTCTGAGCAAATGCTCGACTGAATCTTCATGAAACTTGTGGTACTTACTCTTTTCCTCGTTCCCACTGTGCTCCAACATGTGAGCATTCTCTCTCAACACTGTCTATAGAAGCCCCTAATGTATTGCTCGTGCAGTACTCTAAAGTGCAGTTTGAAAATCCCTGAATGAAGTTGCTTTTCTGAGAACATTTCACGAGTGGATTTCAATGACACTTTGCCTGTCGTCTCCCCTACTCATTCACACTTGCTCCGCAGATGTGGTGGTTGCACCATTGTCGGTGCTTCTCTTATAACTAACAGTTTGATTTCCATGAATTGAGCTTTCCCTACGCACGCAGTCTTAGGAAAACTTAAATGCGTTTTCTGAAGAAATGCACGATTGAATCTTCATGAAACTCGCAGTTTTTACTCTTTTCCTCCTTCCCACTTTGCTCCCAACATCTGAGCATTTTCTCTCCACGTTGTGTAAACACGCCCCTTATGAATTGCTCTTGCAGTACTCTAACATGCAGGTTGAAAAGGCCTGAAAATGAAGTTGCTTTTCTGGGAAAGTTTAACGAATGGATTTCAATGACACTTGGCCTATCATCTCCCCTCCTCATTCCCACGTTGCTCCGCAGATGTGGTGGTTGCACAAGGCACGGTGCTTCTGTTATAACTAACAGTTTCAATTTCTATGAATTGTGCTTTCCCTATGAACACACTGTTAGGCAATAACTAAAATGCGTTTTCTCATCAAATGCACGACTGAATTTTCGTGAAACTCGGGCTACTTTTTTTTTTTCATCATTCCCACTCTGCTGCCAACACCTGAGCTCTCTCTCTTCAGGTTTTCTAAACAAGCCCCTTATGTATTGCTCTTACAGTAGTCTAACGTGCAGTGTGAAAAGGGCCCAAATTGAAGTTGCTTTTCAGAGAAAGTTTCACGAATGGATTTCAGTGAAACTTTGCCTATCATCTCCCCTCCACATTCCCACTTTGCTGCGCAGACGTGGTTGTTTCACCATGCACGGTGCTTCTGTTATAACAAACTGTTTCGATTTGCATGAATTGTGCTTTCCCTCTGAACGCAGTGTTAGGCAATAACTAAAATGCGTTTTCTGAGAAAATGCACGACTCAATTTTCGTGAAACTCAGGGTTCAACTCTTTTCCTCATGCCCTCTCTGCTCACAACATCTGAGCTTTCTACCTCAAGGTTTTCTGTACAAGTCCCTTTTGTATTGCTGTTGCAGGTCTGTAACGTGCAGATTGAAAAGGGCTCTAATTGAAGTTTCTTTTCTGAGAAAGTTTCACGAATGGATTTCAATGAAAATTTGCCTAACATCTCCCCTCCTCATTCTCACTTTGTTGCGTCCATGTGGTGGTTCCACCATGCACGGTGCTTCTGTTATAACAAACTGTTTCGATTTGCATGTATTGAACTTTCCCTATGAACGCACTGTTAGTCAATAACTTAAATGCATTTTCTGAGCAAATGCACGACTGAATTTTCGTGAAACTCGGGGTACTTTCTCTATTCTTCATTCTCATTCTGCTGCCAACATCTGAGCTCTCTCTCTTTAGGTTTTCTAAACAAGCCCCTTATATATTTCTCTTGCAGTACTCTAACGTGCATTGTGAAAAGTGTGAAGAGGGCTGAAATTGAAGTAGCTTTCCTGAGAAAGTTTCACGAATGGATTTCAATGAAACTTTGCCTATCATCTCCCCTCCACATTCCGACTTTGTTGTGCAGAAGTGGTGGTTCCACCATGCACGGTGCTTCTGTTATAACAAACCGTTTCGATTTGCATGAATTGAGCTTTACCTATGACACACTGTTAGGCAATAACTAAAATGCGTTTTCTCAGCAAATGCACGACTGAATTTTCGGGAAACTCGGGGTACTTTGTCTTTTCCTTATTCCCACTCTCCTGCCAACACCTGAGCTCTCTCTCTTCAGGTTTTCTAAACAAGACTTTTATGTATTGCTCTTGCAGTAGCCTAACGTGCAGTGTGAAAAGGGCTGAAATTGAAGTTGCTTTTCTGAGAAAGTTTCACAAATGGATTTCAATGAAACTTTGCCTATCATCTCCCCTCCACATTCCCACTTTGCAGTGCAGATGTGGTGGTTCCATCATGCAAAGTGCTTCTGTTGTAACAAAGTGTTTCGATTTGCATGCATTGAGCTTTCCCTATGAACTCACTGTTAGGCAATAACTAAAATGCGTTTTCTCAGCAAATGCACGACTGAATATTCGTGAAACTCGGGGTACTTTCTCTTTTCCTCATTCCCACTCTGCTGCCAACATCTGAGCTCTCTCTCTTCAGGTTTTCTAAACAAGCCCCTTATGTATTGCTCTTGCAGTAGTCTAACGTGCAGTGTGAAAAGTGTGAAGAGGGCTGAAATTGAAGTTGCTTTTCTGAGAAAGTTTCACGAATGGATTTCAATGAAACTTTGCCTATCATCTGCCCTCCACATTCCCACTTTGCTGCGCAGATGTGGTGGATCCACCATGCACGGAGCTTCTGTTATAACAAACTGTTTCGATTTGCATGAATTGAGCTTTCCCTATGAACGCACTGTTAGTCAATAAATTAAATGCATTTTCTGAGCAAAGGCACGACTGAATTTTCGTGAAACTCGGGGTACTTTCTCTATTCTTCATTCCCACTCTGCTGCCAACATCTGAGCTCTCTCTCTTTAGGTTTTCTAAACAAGCCCCTTATGTATTTCTCTTGCAGTACTCTAACGTGCATTGTGAAAAGTGTGAAGAGGGCTGAAATTGAAGTTGCTTTCCTGAGAAAGTTTCACGAATGGATTTCAATGAAACTTTGCCTATCATCTCCCCTCCACATTCCCACTTTGTTGTGCAGAAGTGGTGGTTCCACCATGCACGGTGCTTCTGTTATAACAAACTGTTTCGATTTGCATGAATTGAGCTTTACCTATGAACGTACTGTTAGGCAGTAACTAAAATGCGTTTCCTGAGCAAATGCACGACTGAATTTTCGTGAAACTCTGGGTACATTCTCTTTTCCTCATGCCCTCTCTGCTCCCAATATCTGAGCATTCTATCTCAAGGTTTTCAGGACAAGCCCCTGTTTTGTTGCTGTTGCAGTTCGCTTACGTGCAGAATGATGAGGGCTGAAATTGAATTTTCTTTTCTGACAAAGTTTCAAGAATGCATTTCAATGAAACTTTGCCTATCAACTCCGCTCCACATTCCCACTTTGCTGTGCAGATGTGGTGGTTCCACCATGCACAGTGCTTCTGTTATAACAAACTGTTTCGATTTACGTGAATTGAGCTTTCCCTATGACACACTGTTAGGCAATAACTAAAATGCGTTTTCTCAGCAAATGCACGACTGAATTTTCGGGAAACTCGGGGTACTTTCTCTTTTCCTCATTCCCACTCTGCTGCCAACACCTGAGCTCTCTCTCTTCAGATTTTCTAAACAAGCCTTTTATGTATTGCTCTTGCAGTAGTCTAACGTGCAGTGTGAAAAGGGCTGAAATTGATGTTGCTTTTCTGAGAAAGTTTCACGAATGGATTTCAATGAAACTTTGCCTATCATCTCCCCTCCACATACCCACCTTGCTGCGCAGAAATGGTGGTTCCACCATGCACGGTGATTCTGTTATAACAAACTCTTTCGATTTGCATGAATTGAGCTTTCCCTATGAACGCACTGTTAGGCAATAACTAAATGCGTTTCCTGAGCAAATGCACGAATCAATTCTCGTGAAACTCGGGGGACATTCTCCTTTCCTCATGCCCTCTCTGCTCCCAACATCTGAGGATTCTATCTCAAGTTTTTCTGGACAAGCCCCTTTTGTGTTGCTGTTGCAGGTCTCTTACGTGAAGATTGATATGGGCTGAAATTGAAGTTGCTTTTCTGAGAAAGTTTCACGAATGGATTTCAATGAAACTTTGCCTATCATCTCCCCTCCACATTCCCACTTTGCTGCGCCCATGTGGTGGTTCCACCAGGCTCCGTGCTTCTGTTATAACAAACTGTTTCGATTTGCATGAATTGAGCTTTCCCTATGAACGCACTGTTAGGCAGTAACTAAAATGCGTTTGCTGAGCAAATGCACAACTGAATTTTCGTGAAACTCGGGGTACATTCTCTTTTCCTCATGCCCTCTCTGCTCCCAACATCTGAGCATTCTATCTCAAGGTTTTCTGGACAAGCCCCTTTTTGTTGCTGTTTCAGGTGTCTTACGTGCAGATTGATAAGGGCTGAAATTGAACTTTCTTTTCTGAGAAAGTTTCACGAATGGATTTCAATGAAACTTTGCCTATCATCTCCCCTCCACATTCCCACTTTGCTGTGCAGACGTGGTGGTTCCAACATGCACGGTGCTTCTGTTATAACAAACTGTTTCGATTTGCATGAATTGAGCTTTCCCTATGAACACACTCTTAGGCAATAACTAAAATGCGTTTTCTCCGCAAATGCACGACTGAATATTCGTGAAACTCGGGATACTTTCTCTTTTCCTCATTCCCACTCTGCTGCCAACATCTGAGCTCTCTCTCTTTAGGTTTTCTAAACAAGCCCCTTATGTATTTCTCTTGCAGTACTCTAATGTGCATTGTGAAAAGTGTGAAGAGGGCTGAAATTGAAGTTGCTTTCCTGAGAAAGTTTCACGAATGGATTTCAATGAAACTTTGCCTATCATCTCCCCTCCACATTCCCACTTTGCTGTGCAGATGTGGTGGTTCCACCATGCACGGTGCTTCTGTTATAACAAACTGTTTCGCTGTGCATGAATTGAGCTTTCCCTATGAACGCACTGTTAGGCAGTAACTAAAATGCGTTTCCTGAGCAATTGCACGACTGAATTTTCGTGAAACTCGGGGTACTTTCTCTTTTCTTCATTCCCACTCTGCTGCCAACTTCTGAGCTCTCTCTCTTCAGGTTTTCCAAACAAGCCCCTTATGTATTGCTCTTGCAGTAGTCTATCGTGCAGTCTGAAAAGGGCTGAAATTTAAGTTGCTTTTCTGAGAAAGTTTCACGAATGCATTTCAATGAAACTTTGCCTATCAACTCCGCTCCACATTCCCACTTTGCTGCGCAGATGTGGTGGTTCCACCATGCACGGTGCTTCTGTTATAACAAACTGTTTCGCTTTGCATGAATTGAGCTTTCCCTATGAACGCACTGTTAGGCAGTAACTTAAATGCGTTTTCTGAGCAAATGCACGACTGAATTTTCGTGAAACTCGGGGTACGTTCTCTTTTCTTCATTCCCACTCTGCTGCCAACACCTGAGCTCTCTCTCTTCAGGTTTTCCAAACAAGCCCCTTATGTATTGCTCTTGCAGTAGTCTATCGTGCAGTGTGAAAAGGGCTGAAATTGATGTTGCTTTTCTGAGAAAGTTTCACGAATGGATTTCAATGAAACTTTGCCTATCATCTCCCCTCCACATTCCCACTTTGCTGCGCAGATGTGGTGGTTCCACCATGCACGGTGCTTCTGTTATAACAAACTGTTTCGCTTTGCATGAATTGAGCTTTCCCTATGAACGCACTGTTAGGCAGTAACTTAAATGCGTTTTCTGAGCAAATGCACGAATCAATTTTGGTGAAACTCGGGGTACATTCCCTTTTCCTCATGCCCTCCTTGCTCCCAACATCTGAGCTCTCTCTCTTCAGGTTTTCCAAACAAGCCCCTTATGTATTGCTCTTGCAGTAGTCTAACGTGCAGTGTGAAAAGTGAGAAAAGGGCTGAAATTGAAGTTGCTTTTCTGAGAAAGTTTCACGAATGGATTTCAATGAAACTTTGCCTATCATCTCCCCTCAACATTCCCACTTTGCTGCGCAGATGTGGTGGTTCCAACATGCACGGTGCTTCTGTTATAACAAACTGTTTCGCTTTGCATGAATTGAGCTTTCCCTATGAACGCACTGTTAGGCAGTAACTTAAATGCGTTTTCTGAGCAAATGCACGACTGAATATTCGTGAAACTCGGGGTACTTTCTCTTTTCTTCATTCCCACTCTGCTGCCAACATCTGAGCTCTCTCTCTTCAGGTTTTCTAAACAAGCCCCTTATGTATTGCTCTTGCAGTAGTCTAACGTGCAGTGTGAAAAGGGCTGAAATTGAAGTTCCCTTTCTGAGAAAGTTTCACGAATGGATTTCAATGAAACTTTGCCTATCATCTCCCCGCCACATTCCCACTTTGCTGTGCAGAAGTGGTGGTTCCACCATGCACGGTGCTTCTGTTATAACAAACTGTTTCGATTTGCATGAATTGAGCTTTACCTATGAACGTACTGTTAGGCAGTAACTAAAATGCGTTTCCTGAGCAAATGCACAACTGAATTTTCGTGAAACTCCGGGTACATTCTCTTTTCCTCATGCCCTCTCTGCTCCCAACATCTGAGCATTCTATCTCAAGGTTTCAGGACAAGTCCCTGTTTTGTTGCTTTTGCAGGTCGCTTACGTGCAGAATGATGAGGGCTGAAATTGAAATTTCTCAGAAAGTTTCCCGAATGGATTTGATTGAAACTTTGCCTATCATCTCCCCTCCACATTCCCACTTTGCTGTGCAGATGTGGTGGTTCCACCATGCACGGTGCTTCTGTTATAACAAACTGTTTTGATTTACATGAATTGAGCTTTCCCTATGAACACACTGTTAGGCAATAACTAAAATGCGTTTTCTCAGCAAATGCACGACTGAATTTTCGGGAAACTCGGGGTACTTTCTCTTTTCCACATTCCCACTCTGCTGCCAACACCTGAGCTCTCTCTCTTCAGGTTTTTTAAACAAGCCTTTTATGTATTGCTCTTGCAGTAGTCTAACGTGCAGTGTGAAAAGGGCTGAAATTGAAGTTGCTTTTCTGAGAAAGTTTCACAAATGGATTTCAATGAAACTTTGCCTATCATCTGCCCTCCACATTCCCACTTTGCTGCGCCCATGTGGTGGTTCCACCATGCACGGTGCTTCTGTTATAACAAACTGTTTCAATTTGCATGAATTGAGCTTTCCCTATGAACACACTGTTAGGCAGTAACTAAAATGCGTTTTCTCAGCAAATGCACTACTGAATTTTCGTGAAACTCGGGGTACTTTCTCTTTTCCTCATTCCCACTCTGCTGCCAACATCTGAGCTCTCTCTCTTTAGGTTTTCTAAACAAGCCTTTTATGTATTGCTCTTGCAGTATTCTAACGTGCAGTGTGAAAAGTGTGAAAAGGGCTGAAATTGAAGTTGCTTTTCTGAGAAAGTTTCACGAATGGATTTCAATGAAACTTTGCCTATCATCTCCCCACCACATTCCCACTTTGCTGCGTAGATGTGCTGGTTCCATGATGCACTGTGCTTCTGTTATAACAAACTATTTCAATTTGCATGAATTCAGCTTTCCCTAAGAACGCACTGTTAGGCAATAACTAAAATGCGTTTTCTGAGCAAATGCACGACTCAATTTTCGTGAAACTCGGGGTTCATTCTCTTTTCCTCATGCCCTCTCTGCTCCCAACATCTGAGCTTCTATCTCAAGGTTTTCTGGACAAGCCCCTTTTGTGTTGCTGTTGCTGGTCTTACGTGCAGATTGATAAAGGGCTGAAATTGAAGTTGCTTTTCTGAGAAAGTTTCACGAATGGATTTCAATGAAACTTTGCCTATCATCTCCCCTCCACATTCCCACTTTGCTGTGCAGATGTGGTGGTTCCAACATGCACGGTGCTTCTGTTATAACAAACTGTTTCGATTTGCATAAATTGAGCTTTCCCTATGAACACACTCTTAGGCAATAACTAAAATGCGTTTTCTCCGCAAATGCACGACTGAATATTCGTGAAACTCGGGGTACTTTCTCTTTTCCTCATTCCCACTCTGCTGCCAACATCTGAGCATTCTCTCTTCAGGTTTTCTAAACAAGCCCCTTATGTATTGCTCTTGCAGTAGTCTAACGTGCAGTGTGAAAAGTGTGAAGAGGGCTGAAATTGAAGTTGCTTTCTTGAGAAAGATTCACGAATGGATTTCAATGAAACTTTGCCTATCATCTCCCCGCCACATTCCCACATTGCTGTGCAGAAGTGGTGGTTCCACCATGCACGGTGCTTCTGTTATAACAAACTGTTTCGATTTGCATGAATTGAGCTTTACCTATGAACGTACTGTTAGGCAGTAACTAAAATGCGTTTCCTGAGCAAATGCACAACTGAATTTTCGTGAAACTCCGGGTACATTCTCTTTTCCTCATGCCCTCTCTGCTCCCAACATCTGAGCATTCTATCTCAAGGTTTCAGGACAAGTCCCTGTTTTGTTGCTTTTGCAGGTCGCTTACGTGCAGAATGATGAGGGCTGAAATTGAAATTTCTCAGAAAGTTTCCCGAATGGATTTGATTGAAACTTTGCCTATCATCTCCCCTCCACATTCCCACTTTGCTGTGCAGATGTGGTGGTTCCACCATGCACGGTGCTTCTGTTATAACAAACTGTTTTGATTTACATGAATTGAGCTTTCCCTATGAACACACTGTTAGGCAATAACTAAAATGCGTTTTCTCAGCAAATGCACGACTGAATTTTCGGGAAACTCGGGGTACTTTCTCTTTTCCACATTCCCACTCTGCTGCCAACACCTGAGCTCTCTCTCTTCAGGTTTTTTAAACAAGCCTTTTATGTATTGCTCTTGCAGTAGTCTAACGTGCAGTGTGAAAGGGCTGAAATTGAAGTTGCTTTTCTGAGAAAGTTTCACGAATGGATCTCAATGAAACTTTGCCTATCATCTGCCCTCCACATTCCCACTTTGCTGCGCCCATGTGGTGGTTCCACCATGCACGGTGCTTCTGTTATAACAAACTGTTTCGATTTGCATGAATTGAGCTTTCCCTATGAACACACTGTTAGGCAGTAACTAAAATGCGTTTTCTCAGCAAATGCACTACTGAATTTTCGTGAAACTCGGGGTACTTTCTCTTTTCCTCATTCCCACTCTGCTGCCAACATCTGAGCTCTCTCTCTTTAGGTTTTCTAAACAAGCCTTTTATGTATTGCTCTTGCAGTATTCTAACGTGCAGTGTGAAAAGTGTGAAAAGGGCTGAAATTGAAGTTGCTTTTCTGAGAAAGTTTCACGAATGGATTTCAATGAAACTTTGCCTATCATCTCCCCACCACATTCCCACTTTGCTGCGTAGATGTGCTGGTTCCATGATGCACGGTGCTTCTGTTATAACAAACTATTTCAATTTGCATGAATTCAGCTTTCCCTAAGAACGCACTGTTAGGCAATAACTAAAATGCGTTTTCTGAGCAAATGCACGACTCAATTTTCGTGAAACTCGGTGTTCATTCTCTTTTCCTCATGCCCTCTCTGCTCCCAACATCTGAGCTTTCTACCTCAAGGTTTTCTGTACAAGCCCCTTTTGTATTGCTGCTGCTGGTCTCTAATGTGCAGATTGAAAAGGGCTGAAATTGAAGTTGCTTTTCTGAGAAAGTTTCACGAATAGATTTCAATGAAACTTTGCCTATAATCTCCCCTCCACATTCCCACTTTGCTGCACAGATGTGGTAGTTCCACCATGCACAGTGCTTCTGTTATAACAAACTGTTTCGATTTGCATGAATTGAGCTTTCCCTATGAACGCACTGTTAGGCAGTAACTAAAATGCGTTTTCTCAGCAAATGCACGACTGAATTTTCGTGAAACTCGGGGTACTTTCTCTTTTCCTCATTCCCACTCTGCTGCCAACACCTGAGCTCTCTCTCTTCAGGTTTTTTAAACAAGACTTTTATGTATTGCTCTTGCAGTACTCTAACGTGCAGTGTGAAAAGGGCTAAAATTGAAGATGCTTTTCTGAGAAAGTTTCACGAATGGATTTCAATGAAACTTTGCATATCATCTCCCCGCCACATTCCCACTTTGCTGTGCAGAAGTGGTGGTTCCACCATGCACTGTGCTTCTGTTATAACAAACTGTTTCGATTTGCATGAATTGAGCTTTACCTATGAACGTACTGTTAGGCAGTAACTAAAATGCGTTTCCTGAGCAAATGCACGACTGAATTTTCGTGAAACTCCGGATACATTCTCTTTTCCTCATGCCCTCTCTGCTCCCAACATCTGAGCATTCTATCTCAAGGTTTCAGGACAAGTCCCTGTTTTGTTGCTTTTGCAGGTCGCTTACGTGCAGAATGATGAGGGCTGAAATTGAATTTTCTGAGAAAGTTTCACGAATGGATTTGAATGAAACTTTGCCTGTCATCTCCCCTCCACATTCCCACTTTGCTGTGCAGATGTGGTGGTTCCACCATGCACGGTGCTTCTGTTATAACAAACTGTTTCGATTTACATGAATTGAGCTTCCCTATGAACACACTGTTAGGCAATAACTAAATTGCGTTTACTCAGCAAATGCACGACTGAATTTTCGGGAAACTCGGGGTACTTTCTCTTTTCCACATTCCCACTCTGCTGCCAACACCTGAGCTCTCTCTCTTCAGGTTTTTTAAACAAGCCTTTTATGTATTGCTCTTGCAGTAGTCTAACGTGCAGTGTGAAAAGGGCTGAAATTGAAGTTGCTTTTCTGAGAAAGTTTCACGAATGGATTTCAATGAAACTTTGCCTATCATCTGCCCTCCACATTCCCACTTTGCTGCGCCCATGTGGTGGTTCCACCATGCACGGTGCTTCTGTTATAACAAACTGTTTCGATTTGCATGAATTGAGCTTTCCCTATGAACACACTGTTAGGCAGTAACTTAAATGCGTTTTGACCAAATGCACGACTGAATTTTCCTGAAACTCGGGGTACTTTCTCTTTTCTTCATTCCCACTCTGCTGGCAACATCTGAGCTCTCTCCTCTTCAGGTTTTCCAAACAAGCCCCTTATGTATTGCTCTTGCAGTAGTCTAACGTGCAGTGTGAAAAGGGCTGAAATTGAAGTTGTTTTTCTGAGAAAGTTTCACGAATGGATTTCAATGAAACTTTGCCTATCATCTCCCCACCACATTCCCACTTTGCTGCGTGTAGATGTGCTGGTTCCATGATGCACTGTGCTTCTGTTATAACAAACTATTTCACTTGCATGAATTCAGCTTCCTAAGAACGCACTGTTAGGTAACAACTAAAATGCGTTTTCTGAGCAAATGCACGACCCACTTTTCGTGAAACTCGGTGTTCATTCTCTTTTCCTCATGCCCTCTGCTCCCAACATCTGAGCTTTTACCTCAAGGTTTTCTACAAGCCCTTTGTATTGCTGCTGCTGGTCTCTAACGCAGATTGAAAAGGGGCTGAAATTGAAGTTGCTTTTCTCTCTGAGAAAGTTTCACTAATAGATTTCAATGAAACTTCTTGCTCATAATCTCCCCTCCACATTCTCACTTTGCTGCGCACATATGGTGGTTCCACCATGCACGGTGCTTCTGTTATAACAAACTGTTTCGATTTGCATGAATTGAGCTTTCCCTATGAACGCACTTTTAGACAATAACTAAAATGCGTTTTCTCAGCAAATGCACGACTGAATTTTCGTGAAACTCGGGGTACTTTCTCTTTTCCTCATTCCCACTCTGCTGCCAACACCTGAGCTCTCTCTCTTCAGGTTTTTTAAACAAGACTTTTATGTATTGCTCTTGCAGTACTCTAACGTGCAGTGTGAAAAGGGCTAAAATTGAAGATGCTTTTCTGAGAAAGTTTCACGAATGGATTTCAATGAAACTTTGCATATCATCTCCCCGCCACATTCCCACTTTGCTGTGCAGAAGTGGTGGTTCCACCATGCACGGTGCTTCTGTTATAACAAACTGTTTCGATTTGCATGAATTGAGCTTTAACAATGAACGTACTGTTAGGCAGTAACTAAAATGCGTTTCCTGAGCAAATGCACGACTGAATTTTCGTGAAACTCCGGGTTCATTCTCTTTTCCTCATGCCCTCTCTGCTCCCAACATCTGAGCATTCTATCTCAAGGTTTCAGGACAAGTCCCTGTTTTGTTGCTTTTGCAGGTCGCTTACGTGCAGAATGATGAGGGCTGAAATTGAATTTTCTGAGAAAGTTTCACGAATGGATTTGAATGAAACTTTGCCTATCATCTCCCCTCCACATTCCCACTTTGCTGTGCAGATGTGGTGGTTCCACCATGCACGGTGCTTCTGTTATAACAAACTGTTTCGATTTACATGAATTGAGCTTTCCCTATGAACACACTGTTAGGCAATAACTAAATTGCGTTTACTCAGCAAATGCACGACTGAATTTTCGGGAAACTCGGGGTACTTTCTCTTTTCCACATTCCCACTCTGCTGCCAACACCTGAGCTCTCTCTCTTCAGGTTTTTTAAACAAGCCTTTTATGTATTGCTCTTGCAGTAGTCTAACGTGCAGTGTGAAAAGGGCTGAAATTGAAGTTGCTTTTCTGAGAAAGTTTCACAAATGGATTTCAATGAAACTTTGCCTATCATCTGCCCTCCACATTCCCACTTTGCTGCGCCCATGTGGTGGTTCCACCATGCACGGTGCTTCTGTTATAACAAACTGTTTCAATTTGCATGAATTGAGCTTTCCCTATGAACACACTGTTAGGCAGTAACTAAAATGCGTTTTCTCAGCAAATGCACTACTGAATTTTCGTGAAACTCGGGGTACTTTCTCTTTTCCTCATTCCCACTCTGCTGCCAACATCTGAGCTCTCTCTCTTTAGGTTTTCTAAACAAGCCTTTTATGTATTGCTCTTGCAGTATTCTAACGTGCAGTGTGAAAAGTGTGAAAAGGGCTGAAATTGAAGTTGCTTTTCTGAGAAAGTTTCACGAATGGATTTCAATGAAACTTTGCCTATCATCTCCCCGCCACATTCCCACTTTGCTGCGTAGATGTGCTGGTTCCATGATGCACGGTGCTTCTGTTATAACAAACTATTTCAATTTGCATGAATTCAGCTTTCCCTAAGAACGCACTGTTAGGCAATAACTAAAATGCGTTTTCTGAGCAAATGCACGATTCAATTTTCGTGAAACTCGGTGTTCATTCTCTTTTCCTCATGCCCTCTCTGCTCCCAACATCTGAGCTTTCTACCTCAAGGTTTTCTGTACAAGCCCCTTTTGTATTGCTGCTGCTGGTCTCTAACGTGCAGATTGAAAAGGGCTGAAATTGAAGTTGCTTTTCTGAGAAAGTTTCACGAATAGATTTCAATGAAACTTTGCCTATAATCTCCCCTCCACATTCCCACTTTGCTGCACAGATGTGGTAGTTCCACCATGCACAGTGCTTCTGTTATAACAAACTGTTTCGATTTGCATGAATTGAGCTTTCCCTATGAACGCACTGTTAGGCAGTAACTAAAATGCGTTTTCTCAGCAAATGCACTACTGAATTTTCGTGAAACTCGGGGTACTTTCTCTTTTCCTCATTCCCACTCTGCTGCCAACATGTGAGCTCTCTCTCTTCAGATTTTTTAAACAAGCCTTTTATGTATTGCTCTTGCAGTAGTCTAACGTGCAGTGTGAAAAGGGCTAAAATTGAAGATGCTTTCCTGAGAAAGTTTCACCAATAGATTTCAATCAAACTTTGCATATCATCTCCCCGCCACATTCCCACTTTGCTGTGCAGAAGTGGTGGTTCCACCATGCACGGTGCTTCTGTTATAACAAACTGTTTCGATTTGCATGAATTGAGCTTTACCTATGAACGTACTGTTAGGCAGTAACTAAAATGCGTTTCCTGAGCAAATGCACGACTGAATTTTCGTGAAACTCCGGGTACATTCTCTTTTCCTCATGCCCTCTCTGCTCCCAATATCTGAGCATTCTATCTCAAGGTTTCAGGACAAGTCCCTGTTTTGTTGCTTTTGCAGGTCGCTTACGTGCAGAATGATGAGGGCTGAAATTGAATTTTCTGAGAAAGTTTCACGAATGGATTTGAATGAAACTTTGCCTATCATCTCCCCTCCACATTCCCACTTTGCTGCGCAGATGTGGTGGTTCCACCATGCACGGTGCTTCTGTTATAACAAACTGTTTCGCTTTGCATGAATTGAGCTTTCCCTATGAACGCACTGTTAGGCAGTAACTTAAATGCGTTTTCTGAGCAAATGCACGACTGAATTTTCGGGAAACTCGGGTACTTTCTCTTTTCTTCATTCCCACTCTGCTGCCAACATCTGAGCTCTCTCTCTTCAGGTTTTCCAAACAAGCCCCTTATGTATTGCTCTTGCAGTAGTCTATCGTGCAGTCTGAAAAGGGCTGAAATTGAAGTTGCTTTTCAGAGAAAGTTTCACGAATGGATTTCAATGAAACTTTGCCTATCATCTCCCCTCCACATTCCCACTTTGCTGCGCAGATGTGGTGGTTCCACCATGCACGGTGCTTCTGTTATAACAAACTGTTTCGATTTGCATGAATTGAGCTTTCCCTATGAACACACTGTTAGGCAGTAACTAAAATGCGTTTTCTCAGCAAATGCACTACTGAATTTTCGTGAAACTCGGGGTACTTTCTCTTTTCCTCATTCCCACTCTGCTGCCAACATCTGAGCTCTCTCTCTTTAGGTTTTCTAAACAAGCCCCTTATGTATTGCTCTTGCAGTATTCTAACGTGCAGTGTGAAAAGTGTGAAAAGGGCTGAAATTGAAGTTGCTTTTCTGAGAAAGTTTCACGAATGGATTTCAATGAAACTTTGCCTATCATCTCCCCGCCACATTCCCACTTTGCTGCGTAGATGTGCTGGTTCCATGATGCACGGTGCTTCTGTTATAACAAACTATTTCAATTTGCATGAATTCAGCTTTCCCTATGAACGCACTGTTAGGCAATAACTAAAATGCGTTTTCTGAGCAAATGCACGACTCAATTTTCGTGAAACTCGGTGTTCATTCTCTTTTCCTCATGCCCTCTCTGCTCCCAACATCTGAGCATTCTATCTCAAGGTTTTCTGGACAAGCTCCTTTTGTGTTTCTGTTGCAGGTCTCTTACGTGCAGATTGATAAGGGCTGAAATTTAAGTTGCTTTTCTGAGAAAGTTTCACGAATGAATTTCAATGAAACTTTGCCTATCATCTCCACTCCACATTCCCACTTTGCTGCGCCCATGTGTTGGTTCCACCATGCACGGTGCTTCCGTTATAACAAACTGTTTCGGTTTGCCTGAATTGAGCTTTCCCTATGAACGCACTGTTAAGCAATAACTAAAATGCATTTTCTGAGCAAATGCACGACTGAATTTTCGTGAAACTCGGGGTACTTTCTCTTTTCTTCATTCCCACTCTGCAGCCAACATCTGAGCTCTCTCTCTTTAGGTTTTCTAAACAATCCCCTTATGTATTGCTGTTGCAGAAGTCTAACGTGAAATGTGAAAAGTGTGAAGAGGGCTGAAATTGAAGTTTCTTTCGTGAGAAATTTTCACGAATGGATTTCAATGAAACTTTGCCTATCATCTTCCCTACATTTCCCACTTTGCTGCGCAGAAGTGGTGGTTCCACCATGCACGGTGCTTCTGTTATAACAAACTGTTTCGATTTGCATGAATTGAGCTTTACCTATGAATGTACTGTTAAACAGTAACTAAAATGCATTTTTTGAGCAAATGCACGACTCAATTTTCGTGAAACTCGGGGAATATTCTCTTTTCCTCATGCCCTCTCTGCTCCCAACGTCTAAACATTCTATCTCAAAGTTATCTTGACAAGCCCCTTTTGTGTTGCTGTTGCAGGTCTCTTACGTGCAGATTGATAAGGGCTGAAATTGAAGATTCTTTTCTGAGAAAGTTTCACGAATGGATTTCAATGAAACTTTGCCTATCATCTCCCCTCCACATTCCCACTTTGCTGCGCAGAGGTGGTGATCCCACCATGCACGGTGCTTCTGTTATAACAAACTGTTTCGATTTCCGTCAATTGAGTTTTACCTATGAACGTACTGTTAGGCAGTAACTAAAATGCGTTTCCTGAGCAAATGCACGACTGAATTTTCGTGAAACTCCGGGTACATTCTCTTTTCCTCATGCCCTCTCTGCTCCCAACATCTGAGCATTCTATGTCAAGGTTTTCTGGACAATCCCCTTTTGTGTTGCTGTTGCAGGTCTCTTACGTGCAGATTGATAAGGGCTGAAATTGAAGTTGCTTTTCTGAGAAAGTTTCACGAATGGATTTCAATGAAACTTTGCCTATCATCTCCCCTCCACATCCCACTTTGCTGCGCCCATGTGGTGTTTCCACCATGCACGGTGCTTCTGTTATAACAAACTGTTTCAATTTGCATGAATTGATCTTTCCCTATGAACGCACTGTTAGGCAGTAACTTAAATGCGTTTTCTGAGCAAATGCACTACTGAATTTTCGTGAAACTCGGGGTACATTCTCTTTTCCTCATGCCCTCTCTGCTCCCAACATCTGAGCATTCTATTTCAAGGTTTTCTGAACAAGCCACTTTTTGTTGATGTTGCAGGTCTCTTACGTGCAGATTGATAAGGGCTGAAATTGAAGTTTGTTTTCTGAGAAAGTTTCACGAATGGATTTCAATGACACTTTGCCTATCATCTCCCCTCCACATTCCCACTTTGCTGTGCAGATGTGGTGTTTCCACCATGCACGGTGCTTCTGTTATGACAAACTGTATCGATTTACATGAATTGAGCTTTCCCTATGAACACACTGTTAGGCAATAAGTAAAATGCGTTTTCTCAGCAAATGCACGACTGAATTTTCGTGAAACTCGGGGTACTTTCTCTTTTCCTCATTCCCACTCTGCTGCCAACATATGAGCTCTCTGTCTTCAGGTTTTCTAAACAAGCCCCCTATGTATTGCTCTTGCAGTAGTCTAACGTGCAGTGTGAAAAGTGTGAAAAGGGCTGAAATTGAAGTTGCATTTTGAGAAAGTTTCACTAATGGATTTCAATGAAACTTTGCATATCATCTCCCCTCCACATTCCCACTTTGCTGCGCAGATGTGGTGGTTCCAAAATGCACGGTGCTTCTGTTATAACAAACTATTTCAATTTGCATGAATTAAGCTTTCCCTATGAACGCACTGGTAGGCAATAACTAAAAATGTGTTTTCTTTCCAAATGCATGACTCAATATTCGTGAAACTCTGGGTTCATTCTCTTTTCCTCATGTCCTCTCTGCTCCCAACATCTGAGCTTTCTACCTCAAGGTTTTCTGTACAAGCCCCTTTTGTACTGCTGTTGCAGGTCTCTAACGTGCAGAATGAAAAGGGCTGAAATTGCAGTTGCTTTTCTGAGAAAGTTTCACGAATAGATTTCAACGAAACTTTGCCTATCATCTCCCCTCCACATTCCGACTTTACTGTGCAAATATGGTGGTTCCACCATGCACGGTGCTTCTGTTATAGCAAACTCTTTCGATTTGCATGAATTGAACTTTCCCTATGAACGCACTGTTAGGCAGTAACTAAAATGCGTTTTCTGAGCAAATGCACGACTCCATTCTCGTGAAACTCGGGGTACATTCTCTTTTCGTCATATCCTATCTACTCCCAACATCTGCGCTGTCTACCTCAAGGTTTTCTGGACAAGCCCCTTTTGTGTTTCTGTTGCACATCTCTTACGTGCAGATTGATAAGGGCTGAAATTGAAGTTTCTTTTCTGAGAAAGTTTCACGAATGGATTTCAATGAAACTTTGCCTATAATGTCCCCTCTACATTCCCACTTTCCTGTCCAGATGTGGTGGTTCCATCATGCACGGTCCTTCTGTGATAGCAAACTGTTTCGATTTGCATAAATTGAGCTTTCCCTATGTACGCACTGTTAGGCAGTAACTAAAATGCGTTTTCTGAGCAAATGAACGACTCAATTCTCGTGACACTCGGGGTACATGCTCTTTTCCTCATATCCTATCTACTCCCAACATCTGCGCTGTCTACCTCAAGGTTTTCTGTACAAGCCCCTTTTGTATTGCTGTTGCAGGTCTCTAACGTGCAGATGAAAAGGGCTGAATTTGAAGTTGCTTTCCTGAGAAAGTTTCACGAATGGATTTCTATGAAACATTGCCTATCATCTCCCCTCCACATTCCCACTTTGCTTTGCAGATGTGGTGGTTCCACCATGCACGGTGCTTCTGTTATAACAAACTGTTGCGATTTGCATGAATTGAGCTTTCCCTATGAACGCACTGTTAGGCAGTAACTAAAATGCGTTTCCTGAGCAAATGCACAACCTAATTCTCGTGAAACTCGGGGGACATTCTCTTTTCCTCATGCCCTCTCTGCTCCCAACATCTGAGGATTCTATCTCAAGGTTTTCTTGACAAGCCCCTTATGTGTTGCTGTTGCAGGTCTCTTACGTAAAGATTGATAAGGGCTGAAATTGAATTTTCTTTTCTGAGAAAGTTTCACGAGTGCATTTCAATGAAACTTTCCCTATCATCTCCCCTCCATATTCCCACTTTCTGCGCCCATTTGGTGGTTCCACCATGAACGGTGCTTCTGTTATAACAAACTGTTTCGATTTGCATGAATTGAGCTTTCCCTATGAACGCACTGTTATGCAGTAACTAAAATGAGTTTTCTCAGCAAATGCACTACTGAATTTTCGTGAAACTCGGGGTACTTTCTCTTTTCCTCATTCCCACTCTGCTGCCAACATCTGAGCTCTCTCTCTTTAGGTTTTCTAAACAAGCCCCTTATGTATTTCTCTTGTATTCTAACGTGCAGTGTGAAAAGTGTGAAAAGGGCTGAAATTGAAGTTGCTTTTCTGAGAAAGTTTCACGAATGGATTTCAATGAAACTTTGCCTATCATCTCCCTTCCAAATTCCCACTTTGCTGTGCAGATGTGGTGGTTCCACCATGCACGGTGCTTCTGTTATAACAAACTGTTTCGATTTATATGAATTGAGCTTTCCGTATGAACACACTGTTAGGCAGTAACTAAAATGCGTTTTCTCAGCAAATGCACGACTGAATTTTTGGGAAACTCGGGGTACTTTCTCTTTTCCTCATGCCCTCTCTGCTCCCAACACCTGAGCTCTCTCTCTTCAGGTTTTCTAAACAAGCCTTTTATGTATTGCTCTTGAAGTTGTATAATGTGCAGTGTGAAAAGGGCTGAAATTGAAGTTGCTTTTCTGAGAAAGTTTCACGAATGGATTGCAATGAAACTTTGCCTATCATCTCCCCTCCACATTCCCACTTTGCTGTGCAGATGTGGTGGTTCCACCATGCACGGTGCTTCTGTTATAACAAACTGTTTCGATTTATATGAATTGAGCTTTCCGTATGAACACACTGTTAGGCAGTAACTAAAATGCGTTTTCTCAGCAAATGCACGACTGAATTTTCGAGAAACTCGGGGTACTTTCTCTTTTCCTCATTCCCTCTCTGCTCCCAACACCTGAGCTCTCTCTCTTCAGGTTTTCTAAACAAGCCTTTTATGTATTGCTATTGCAGTTGTATAATGTGCAGTGTGAAAAGGGCTGAAATTGAAGTTGCTTTTCTGAGAAAGTTTCACGAATGGATTGAAATGAAACTTTGCCTATAATCTCCCCTGCACATTCCAACTTTGCTACACCGATGTGGTGGTTTCACCATGCACGGTGCTTCTGTTATAACAAACTGTTTCGATTTGCATAAATTGAGCTTTCCCTATGAACGCACTGTTAGGCAATAATTAAAATGCGTTTTCTGAGCAAATGCACGACTCAATATTCGTGAACGTTGGGGTTCATACTCTTTTCCTCATGCCCTCTCTGCTACCAACATCTGAGCTTTCTACCTCAAGGTTTTCTGTACAAGCCCCTTTTGCATTTCTATTGCAGGTCTCTAACGTGCAGATTGAAAAGGGCTGAAATTGCAGTTGCTTTTCTGAGAAAGTTTCACGAATAGATTTCAATGAAACTTTGCCTATCATCTCCCCTCCACATTCCCACTTTGCTGGGCAGATGTGGTGGTTCCACCATGCACGGTGCTTCTGTTATAACAAACTGTTTCCATTTGCATGAATTGAGCTTTCCCTATGAACGCACTGTTAGCCAATAACTAAAATGTGTTTTCTGAGCAAATGAACGACTGAATTTTCGTGAAACTCAGGGTACTTTATCTTTTCCTCATTCCCACTCTGCTGCCAACATGTGAGCTCTCTCTCTTCAGGTTTTCTAAACAAGCCCCTTATGTATTGCTCTTGCAGTAGTCTAACGTGCAGTGTGAAAAGTGTGAAAAGGGCTGAAATTGAAGTTGCTTTTCTGAGAAAGTTTCACGAATGGATTTCAATGAAACTTTGCCTATCATCTCCCCTCCAAATTCCCACTTTGCTGTGCAGATGTGGTGGTTCCACCATGCACGGTGCTTCTGTTATAACAAACTGTTTCGATTTATATGAATTGAGCTTTCCGTATGAACACACTGTTAGGCAGTAACTAAAATGCGTTTTCTCAGCAAATGCACAACTGAATTTTTGGGAAACTCGGGGTACTTTCTCTTTTCCTCATGCCCTCTGTGCTCCCAACATCTGAGCTTTCTACCTCAAGGTTTTCTGTACAAGCCCCTTTTGTATTGCTGTTGCAGGTCTCTAACGAGCAGATTGAAAAGGGCTGAATTGAATTTGCTTTTCTGAGAGAGTTTCACGAATGGATTTCAATTAAACTTTGTCTATCATCTCCCCTCCACATTCCCACTTTGCTGCACAGATTGGAGGTTCCACCATGCACAGTGCTTCTGTTATAACAAACTGTTTCGATTTGCATGTATTGAGCTTTCCCTATGAACGCACTGTTAGGCAGTAACTTAAATGCGTTTTCTGAGCAAATGCACGACTGAATTTTCGTGAAACTCGGGGTACATTCTCTTTTCCTCATGCCCTCTCTGCTACCACCCTCTGAGCATTGTATTTCAAGGTTTTCTGGACAAGCCCTTTTTGTGTTGCTGTTGCAGGTCTCTTACGTGCAGATTGATAAGGGCTGAAATTGAAGTTGCTTTTCTGAGAAAGTTCACGAATGGATTTCAATGAAACTTTGCCTATCATCTCCCCTCCACATTCCCACTTTGCTGCGCATGGTTCCACCATGCACGGTGCTTCTGTTATAATAAACTGTTTCGATTTGCAGGAACTGAGCTTTCCGTATAAACACACTGTTCGGTAATAACTTAAATGCGTTTTCTGAGCAAATGCACGACTGAATTTTCGTGAAACTCGTGGTACTTTCTCTTTTCCTCATTCCCACTCTGCTGACAACATCTGAGCTCTCTGTCGTCATTTTTTCTAAACAAGCCCCTTATGTATTTCTCTTGCAGTAGTCTAACGTGCAGTGTGAAAAGTGTGAAAAGGGCTCAAATTGAAGTTGATTTTCTGAGAAAGTTTCACGAATGGATTTCAAGGAAACTTTGCCTGTCATCTCCCCTCCATATTCCCACTTTGCTGTGCAGATGTGGTGGTTCCATCATGCAAAGTGCTTCTGTTGTAACAAACTGTTTCGATTTGCATGAATTGAGCTTCCCTGTGAACGCACTGTTAGGCAGTAACTTAAATGTGTTTTCTGAGCAAATGCACGACTGAATTTTCGTGAAACTCGGGGTACTTTCTCTTTTCTTCATTCCCACTCTGCTTCCAACATCTCAGCTCTCCCTCTTCAGGTTTTCTAAACAAGCCCCTTTTGTATTGCTCTTGCAGTAGTCTAACTTGCAGTGTGAAAAGTGTGAAAAGGGCTGAAATTGAAGTTGTTTTTCTGAGAAAGTTTCACGAATGGATTTCAATGAAACTTTGCCTATCATCTCCCCTCCAATTTCCCACTTTGCTGCGCAGATGTGGTGGTTCCACCATGCACGGTGCTTCTGTTATAACAAACTGTTTCGATTTATATGAATTGAGCTTTCCGTGTGAACACACTGTTAGGCAGTAACTAAAATGCGTTTTCTCAGCAAATGCACGACTGAATTTTCGGGAAACTCGGGGTACTTTCTCTTTTCCTCTTGCCCTCTCTGCTCCCAACACCTGAGCTCTCTCTCTTCAGGTTTTCTAAACAAGCCTTTTATGTACTGCTCTTGCAGTTGTATAATGTGCAGTGTGAAAAGGGCTGAAATTGAAGTTGCTTTTCTGAGAAAGTTTCACGAATGGATTGCAATGAAACTTTGCCTATAATCTCCCCTGCACATTCCAACTTTGCTACACCGATGTGGTGGTTTCACCATGCACGGTGCTTCTGTTATAACAAACTGTTTCGATTTGCATAAATTGAGCTTTCCCTATGAACGCACTGTTAGGCAATAATTAAAATGCGTTTTCTGAGCAAATGCACGACTCAATATTGGTGAAAGTCGGGGTTCATTCTCTTTTCCTCATGCCCTCTCTGCTACCAACATCTGAGCTTTCTACCTCAAGGTTTTCTGTACAAGCCCCTTTTGAATTGCTATTGCAGGTCTCTAACGTGCAGATTGAAAAGGGCTGAAATTGCAGTTGCTTTTCTGAGAAAGTTTCACGAATAGATTTCAATGAAACTTTGCCTATCATCTCCCCTCCACATTCCCACTTTGCTGGGCAGATGTGGTGGTTCCACCATGCACGGTGTTTCTGTTATAACAAACTGTTTCCATTTGCATGAATTGAGCTTTCCCTATGAACGCACAGTTAGGCAGAAACTAAAATGCGTTTTCTGAGCAAATGCACGACTGAATTTTCCTGAAACTCGGGGTACTTTCTCTTTTCTTCATTCCCACTCTGCTGCCAACATCTGAGCTCTCTCTCTTCAGGTTTTCCAAACAAGCCCCTTATGTATTGCTCTTGCAGTAGTCTAACGTGCAGTGTGAAAAGTGTGAAAAGGGCTGAAATTGAAGTTGCTTTTCTGAGAAAGTTTCACGAATGGATTTCAATGAAACTTTGACGATCATCTCCCCTCCACATTCCCACTTTGCTGGACAGATGTGGTGGTTCCAGCATGCACGGTGATTCTGTTATAACAAACTGTTTCAATTTGAATGAATTGACCTTTCCCTATGAACGCACTGTTAGGCAGTAACTTAAATGCGTTTTCTGTGCAAATGCACGACTGAATTTTCGTGAAACTCGAGGTTCATTCTCTTTTCCTCATGCCCTCTCTGCTCCCAACCTCTGAGCTTTCTACCTCAAGGTTTTCTGTACAGGCCCCTTTTGTATTGCTGTTGCAGGTCTCTAACGAGCAGATTGAAAAAGGCTGAATTGAATTTGCTTTTCTCAGAGAGTTTCACGAATAGATTTCAATTAAACTTTGTCTATCATCTCCCCTCCACATTCCCACTTTGCTGCAAAGATTGGAGGTTCCACCATGCACAGTGCTTCTGTTATAACAAACTGTTTCGATTTGCATGTATTGAGCTTTCCCTATGAACGCACTGTTAGGCAGTATCTTAAATGCGTTTTCTGAGCAAATGCACGACTGAATTTTCGTGAATCTCGGGGAACATTCTCTTTTCCTCATGCCCTCTCTGCTACCAACCTCTGAGCATTGTATTTCAAGGTTTTCTGGACAAGACCCTTTTGTGTTTCTGTTGGAGGTCTCTTACGTGCAGATTGATAAGGGCTGAAATTGAAGTAGCTTTTCTGAGAAAGTTCACGAATGGATTTCAATGAAACTTTGCCTATCATTTCCCCTCCACATTCCCACTTTGCTGCGCAGATGTGGTGGTTCCACCATGCACGGTGCTTCTGTTATAACAAACTGTTTCGATTTGCAGGAATTGAGCTTTCCCTATAAACACACTGTTCGGTAATAACTAAAATGCGTTTTCTGAACAAATGCACGACTGAATTTTCGTGAAACTCGGGGTATTTTCTCTTTTCCTCATTCCCACTCTGCTGACAACATCTGAGCTCTCTGTCGTCATTTTTTCTAAACAAGCTCCTTATGTATTTCTCTTGCAGTAGTCTAACGTGCAGTGTGAAAAGTGTGAAAAGGGCTCAAATTGAAGTTGATTTTCTGAGAAAGTTTCACGAATGGATTTCAAGGAAACTTTGCCTATCATCTCCCCTCCTTATTCCCACTTTGCTGTGCAGATGTGGTGCTTCCATCATGCAAAGTGCTTCTGTTGTAACAAACTGTTTCGATTAGCATGAATTGAGCTTCCCTGTGAACGCACTGTTAAGCAGTAACTTAAATGTGTTTTCTGAGCAAATGCACGACTGAATTTTCGTGAAACTCGGGGTACTTTCTCTTTTCTTCATTCCCACTCTGCTTCCAACATCTCAGCTCTCTCTCTTCAGGTTTTCTAAACAAGCCCCTTTTGTATTGCTCTTGCAGTAGTCTAACGTGCAGTGTGAAAAGTGTGAAAAGGGCTGAAATTGAAGTTGCTTTTCTGAGAAAGTTTCACGAATGGATTTCAATGAAACTTTGCCTATCATCTCCCCTCCACATTCCCACTTTGCTGTGCAGATGTGGTGGTTCCACCATGCACGGTGCTTCTGTTATAACAAACTGTTTCGATTTATATGAATTGAGCTTTCCGTATGAACACACTGTTAGGCAGTAACTAAAATGCGTTTTCTCAGCAAATGAACGACTGAATTTTCGGGAAACTCGGGGTACTTTCTCTTTTCTTCATCCCCTCTCTGCTCCCAACACCTGAGCTCTCTCTCTTCAGGTTTTCTAAACAAGCCTTTTATGTATTGCTCTTGCAGTTGTATAATGTGCAGTGTGAAAAGGGCTGTAATTGAAGTTGCTTTTCTGAGAAAGTTTCACGAATGGATTGCAATGAAACTTTGCCTATAATCTCCCCTGCACATTCCAACTTTGCTACACCGATGTGGTGGTTTCACCATGCACGGTGCTTCTGTTATAACAAACTGTTTCGATTTGCATAAATTGAGCTTTCCCTATGAACGCACTGTTAGGCAATAATTAAAATGCGTTTTCTGAGCCAATGCACGACTCAATATTGGTGAAAGTCGGGGTTCATACTCTTTTCCTCATGCCCTCTCTGCTTCCAACATCTGAGCTTTCTACCTCAAGGTTTTCTGTACAAGCCCCTTTTGCATTGCTATTGCAGGTCTCTAACGTGCTGATTGAAAAGGGCTGAAATTGCAGTTACTTTTCTGAGAAAGTTTCACGAATAGATTTCAATGAAACTTTGCCTATCATCTCCCCTCCACATTCCCACTTTGCTGCGCAGATGTGGTGGTTCCACCATGCACGGTGCTTCTGTTATAACAAACTGTTTCAATTTGCATGAATTGAGATTTCCCTATGAACGCACTGTTAGGCAGTAACTTAAAGGCGTTTTCTGAGCAAATGCACGACTGAATTTTTGTGAAATTCGGGGTACATTCTCTTTTCCTCATGCGCTCTCTGCTACCAAACTCTGAGCATTGTATTTCAAGGTTTTCTGGACAAGCCCCTTTTGTGTTGCTGTTGCAAGTCTCTTACGTGCAGATTGATAAGGGCTGAAATTGAAGTTGCTTTTCTGAGAAAGTTTCACGAATGGATTTCAATGAAACTTTGCCTATCACTTCCCCTCCACATTCCCACTTTGCTGCGCAGATGTGGTGGTTCCACCATGCACGGTGCTTCTGTTATAACAAACTGTTTCGATTCGCAGGAATTGAGCTTTCCCTATGAACACACTGATCGGTAATAACTAAAATGCGTTTTCTGAGCAAATGCACGACTGAATTTTCGTGAAACTCGTGGTACTTTCTCTTTTCCTCAATCCCACTCTGCTGACAACATCTGAGCTCTCTGTGTTCATTTTTTCTAAACAAGCCCCTTATGTATTTCTCTTGCAGTAGTCTAATGTGCAGTGTGAAAAGTGTGAAAAGGGCTGAAATTGAAGTTAATTTTCTGAGAAAGTTTCACGAATGGATTTCAAGGAAACTTTGCCTATCATCTCCCCTCCATATTCCCACTTTGCTGTGCAGATGTGGTGGATCCATCATGCAAAGTGCTTCTGTTGTAAAAAACTGTTTCGATTTGCATGAATTGAGCTTCCCTGTGAACGCACTGTTAGGCAGTAACTTAAATGTGTTTTCTGAGCAAATGCACGACTGAATTTTCGTGAAACTCGGGGTACTTTTCTTTTCTTCATTCCCACTCTGCTTCCAACATCTCAGCTCTCTCTCTTCAGGTTTTCTAAACAAGCCCCTTTTGTATTGCTCTTGCAGTAGTCTAACGTGCAGTGTGAAAAGTGTGAAAAGGGCTGAAATTGAAGTTGCTTTTCTGAGAAAGTTTCACGAATGGATTTCAATGAAACTTTGCCTATCATCTCCCCTCCACATTCCCACTTTGCTGTGCAGATGTGGTGGTTCCACCATGCACGGTGCTTCTGTTATAACAAACTGTTTCGATTTATATGAATTGAGCTTTCCGTATGAACACACTGTTAGGCAGTAACTAAAATGCGTTTTCTCAGCAAATTAACGACTGAATTTTCGGGAAACTTGGGGTACTTTCTCTTTTCCTCATGCCCTCTCTGCTCCCAACACCTGAGCTCTCTCTTTTCAGGTTTTCTAAACAAGCCTTTTATGTATTGCTCTTGCAGTTGTATAATGTGCAGTGTGAAAAGGGCTGAAATTGAAGTTGCTTTTCTGAGAAAGTTTCACGCATGGATTTCAATGAAACTTTGCCTATCATCTCCCCTCCACATTCCCACTTTTCTGCACAGATTGGTGGTTCCACCATGCACAGTGCTTCTGTTATAAGAAACTGTTTCGATTTGCATGAATTGAGCTTTCCCTATGAACACACTGTTAGGTAATAACTAAAATGCGTTTTCTGAGCAAATGAACGACTGAATTTTCGTGAAACTCGGGGTACTTTCTCTTTTCCGAATTCCCACTCTGCTGCCAACATCTGAGCTCTCTCTTTTCAGGTTTTCTAAACAAGCCCCTTATGTATTTCTCTTGCAGTAGTCTAATGTGTAGTGTGAAAAGTGTGAAAAGGGCTGAAATTGAAGTTGCTTTTCTGAGAAAGTTTCACGAATGGATTTCAACGAAACTTTGTCTATCATCTCCCCTCCACATTCCCACTTTGCTGCACAGATGTGGTGCTTCCAGCATGCACGGTGATTCTGTTATAACAAACTGTTTCAATTTGCATGAATTGAGCTTTCCCTATGAACGCACTGTTAGGCAGTAACTTTAATGCGTTTTCTGAGCAAATGCACGACTGAATTTTCGTGAAACTGGAGGTTCATTCTCTTTTCCTCATGCCCTCTCTTGCTCCCAACATCTGATCTTTCTACCTCAAGGTTTTCTGTACAACCCCTTTTGTATTGCTGTTGCAGGTATCTAACGAGCAGATTGAAAAGGGCTAAATTGAATTTGCTTTTCTGAGAGAGTTTCACGAATAGATTTCAATTAAACTTTGCATATCATCTCCCCTCCACATTCCCACTTTGCTGCACAGATTGGCGGTTCCACCATGCATAGTGCTTCTGTTATAACAAACTGTTTCAATTTGCATGAATTGAGCTTTCCCTATGAACGCACTGTTAGGCAGTAACTTAAATGCGTTTTCTGAGCAAATGCACGACTGAATTTTCGTGAAACTCGGGGTACATTCTCCTTTTCTCATGTCCTCTCTGCTACCAACCTCTGAGCATTGTATTTCAAGGTTTTCTGGACAAGCCCCTTTTGTGTTTCTGTTGCAGGTCTCTTACGTGCAGATTGATAAGGGCTGAAATTGAAGTTGCTTTTCTGAGAAAGTTTCACGAATGGATTTCAATGAAACTTTGCCTATCATCTCCCCTCCACATTTCCACTTTGCTGCGGAGATGTGGTGGTTCCACCATGCACGGTGCTTCTGTTATAAGAAACTGTTTCGGTTTGCAGGAATTGAGCTTTCCCTATGAACACACTGCTCGGTAATAACTATAATGCGTTTTCTCAGCAAATGCACGACTGAATTTTCGTGAAACACGGGGTACTTTCTCTTTTCTTCATTCCCACTCTGCTGACAACATCTGAGCTGTCTGTCTTCATTTTTTCTAAACAAGCCCCTTATGTATTGCTCTTGCAGTAGTCTAACGTGCAGTGTGAAAAGTGTGAAAAGGGTTGAAATTGAAGTTGATTTTCTGAGAAAGTTTCACGAATGGATTTCAAGGAAACTTTGCCTATCATCTCCCCTCCATATTCCCACTTTGCTTGCAGATGTGGTGGTTCCATCATGCAAAGTGCTTCTGTTGTAACAAACTGTTTCGATTTGCATGAATTGATCTTCCCTGTGAAGGCACTCTTAGGCAGTAACTTAAATGCGTTTTCTGAGCAAATGCACGACTGAATTTTCGTGAAACTCGGGGTACTTTCTCTTTTCTTCATTCCCACTCTGCTGCCAACATCTCAGCTCTCTCTCTTCAGGTTTTCTAAACAATCCCGTTTTGTACTGCTCTTGCAGTAGTCTAACGTGCAGTGTGGAAAGGGCTGATATTGAAGTTGCTTTTCTGAGAAAGTTTCACGAATGGATTTCAATGAAACTTTGCCTATCATCTTCCCTCCACATTCCCGCTTTGCTGCGCAGATGTGGTGGTTCCACCATGCACGGTGCTTCTGTTATAACAAAGTGTTTCGATTTGCATGAATTGAGCTTTCCCTATGAACGCACTGTTAGGCAGTAACTAAAATTCGTTTTCTGTGCAAATGCACTACTCAATTTTCGTGAAACTCGAGGTACATTCTCTTTTCCTTATGCGCTCTCTGCTCCCAATATCTGAGCATTGTATCTCAAGGTTTTTGGACAAGCCCCTTTTGTGTTGCTATTGCAGGTCTCTTTCGTGACGTTTGAAAGGGCTGAAATTGTAGTTGCTTTTCTGAGAAAGTTTCTCGAATGGATTACAATGAAACTTTGCCTATCATCTCCCCTCCACATTCCCACTTTCCTGTGCAGATGTGGTGTTTCCACCATGCACGGTCCTTCTGTTATAGCAAACTGTTTCGATTTGCATGAATTGAGCTTTCCCTATGAACGCACTAATAGGCAGTAACTAAAATGCGTTTTCTGAGCAAATGCACGACTCAATTCTCGTGTAACTCGGGGTACATTCTCTTTTCCTCATATCCTATCTTCTCCCAACATCTGCGCTGTCTACCTCAAGGTTTTCTGCACAAGCCCCTTTTGTATTGCTGTTGCAGGTCTCTAACGTGCAGATGAAAAGGGCTGAAATTGAAGTTGCTTTTCTGAGAAAGTTTCACGGATGGATTTCAATGAAACTTTGACTATCATCTCCCCTCCACATTCCCACTTTGCTGTGCAGATGTGTTGGTTCCACCATGCAAACTACTTCTGTTAAAACAAACTGTTTCGATTTGCCTGAATTGAGCTTTCCCTATGAACGCACTGTTAGGCAATAAGTAAAATGCTTTTTCTGAGCAAATGCACGACTGAATTTTCGTGAAACTCGGGGAAATTTCTCTTTTCTTCATTCCCACTCTGCTGCCAACATCTGAGCTCTCTCTCTTCAGGTTTTATAAACAAGCCCCTTATGTATTGCTCTTGCAGTGGTCTCACGTGCAGTGTGAAAAGTGTGAAGAGGGCTGAAATTGAAGTTGCTTTCCTGAGAAAGTTTCACGAATGGATTTTAATGAATTTTTCCCTATCATCTCCCCTCCACATTCCCACTTTGCTGCGCAGAAGTGGTGGTTCCATCATGCACGGTGCTTCTGTTATAACAAACTGTTTCGATTTGCATGAATTGAGCTTTACCTATGAACGTACTGTTAGGCAGTAACTAAAATGCGTTTTCTGAGCAAATGCACGACTGAATTCTCGTGAAACTCGGGGGACATTCTCTTTTCCTCATGCCCTCTCTGCTCCCAACGTCTGAGCTTTCTACCTCAAGGTTTTCTGTACAAGACCCTTTTGTATTTCTGTTGCAGGACTCTAACGTGCAGATTGAAAAGGGCTGAAATTTAAGTTGCTTTTCTGAGAAAGTTTCACGAATGGATTTCAATGAAAGTTTGCCTATCATCTCCCCTCCACATTCCCACTTTGCTGTGCAGATGTGGTGGATCCACCATGCACGGTGCTTCTGTTATAACAAACTGTTTCGATTTGCATGAATTGAGCTTTCCCTATGAACACACTGTTAGGAAATAACTAAAATGCGTTTACTCAGCAAATGCACGACTGAATTTTCGTGAAACTCGAGGTACTTCCTCTTTTCCTCATTCCCACTCTGCTGCCAACCTCTGAGCTCTCTCTCTCCAGGTTTTCTAAACAAGCCCCTTATCTATTGCTCTTCTAGTAGTCTAACGTGCAGTGTGAAAAGGGCTGAAATTGAAGTGGCTTTTCTGAGAAAGTTTCACGAATGGATTTCAATGAAACTTTGCCTATAATCTCCCCTCCACATTCCCACTTTGCTGCGCAGATGTGGTGGTTCCACCATGCACGGTGCTTCTGTTATAACAAACTGTTTCGATTTCCATGAATTGAGCTTTCCCTATGAATGCACTGTTAGGCAGTAACTATCATGCGTTTTCTGAGCAAATGCACGACTCCACTTTCGTGAAACTCGGGGTACATTCTCTTTTCCTCATGCCCTCTCTGCTGCCAACATCTGAGCATTCTATCGCAAGGTTGTCTGTACAAGCACCTTTTGTATTGCTGTTGCAGGTATCTAACGTGCAAATGAAAAGGCCTAAAATTGAAGTTGCTTTTCTGAGAAAGTTTCACGAATGGATTTCAATGAAACTTTGCCTATCATTTCCCCTCCATATTCCCACTTCCCTGCGCCCATGTGGTGGTTCCACCATGGACGGTGCTTCTGTTATAACAAATTGTTTCAATTAGCATGAATTGGCTTTCCCTATGAACGCACTGTTAGGTAATAACTAAAATGCGTTTCCTAAGCAAATGCACGACTCAATTTTCGTGGAACTCGGGGTACAATCTCTTTTCCTCATGCGCTCTCTGCTCCCAACATCTGAGCATTCTATCTCAAGGTTTTCTGGACAATCCCCTTTTTTGTTGCTGTTGCAGGACTCTTATATGCATATTGATAAAGGCTGAAATTGAAGTTGCTTTTCTGAGAAAGTTTCACGAATGGATTTCAATGAAACTTTGCCTATCACCTCCCCTCCACATCCCCACTTTGCTGTGCCCATGTGGTGGCTCCAACATGCACGGTGCTTCTGTTATAACAAACTTTCAATTTGCATGAATTGAGCTTTCCCTATGAACGCACTGTCAGGCAGTAACTAAAATGGGTTTCCTGAGCAAATGCATGACTGAATTTTCATGAAACTTGGGGTACATTCTCTTTTCCTCATGCCCTCTCTGCTCGCAACATCTGAGCATTCTATCTCAAGGTTTTCTGGACAAGCCCCTTTGGTGTTGCTGTTGCAGGTCTCTAACGTGCAGATGAAAAGGGCTGAAATTGAAGTTGCTTTTCTGAGAAAGTTTCACGAATGGATTTCAATGACACTTTGCCTATCATCTCCCCTCCACATTCCCACTTTGCTGTGCAGATGTGGTGGTTCCACCATGTACGGTGCTTCTGTTATGACAAACTGTTTCGATTTACATGAATTGAGCTTTCAAAATGAACACACTGTTAGGCCTTAAATAAATGCGTTTTCTCAGCAAATGCACGAATGAATTTTCGAGAAACTCGGGGTACTTTCTCTTGTCCTCATTCCCACTCTCCTGCCAACACCTGAGCTCTCTCTCTTCAGGTTTTCTAAACAAGCCCCTTATGTACTGCTCTTGCAGTAGTCTAACGTGCAGTGTGAAAAGTGTGAAAAGGGCTGAAATTTAAGTTGCTTTTCTGAGAAAGTTTCACGAATGGATTTCAATGAAACTTTGCCTATCGTCTCCCCTCCACATTCCCACTTTGCTGCACTGATGTGGTGGTTCCACCATGCACGTTGCTTCTGTTATAACAAACTGTTTCGATTTGCATGAATTGAGCTTTCCCTATGAATGCACTGTTAGGCAGTATCTAAAATGCTTTTCCTGAGCAAATGCACGACTCAATTTTCGTGAAACTCGGGGCTCATTCCCTTTTCCTCATGCCCTCTCTGCTCTCTACATCTGAGCTTTCTACCTCAAGGTTTTCTGTACAAGCCGCTTTTGTATTGCTCTTGCAGTGGTCTCACGTGCAGTGTGAAAATTGTGAAGAGGGCTGGAATTGAAGTTGCGTTCCTGAGAAAGTTTCACGAATGGATTTCAATGAAACTTTGCCTAATCTCTCCCCTCCACATTCCCACTTTGCTGCGCTGATGTGGTGGTTCCATCATGCACGGTGCTTCTGTTATAACAAACTGTTTCGATTTGCATGAATTGAGCTTTCCCTATGAACGCACTGTTAGGCAATAACTAAAATGCGTTTTCTGAGCAAATGCACGACTCAATATTCGTGAAACTCGGGGTTCATTCTCTTTTCCTCATGTCCTCTCTGCTCCCAACATCTGAACTTTCTATCTCAAGGTTTTCTATACAAGCCCCTTTTTTATTGCTGTTGCAGTTCTCTAACGTGCAGATTGAAAATGGCTGAAATTGCAGTTTCTTTTCTGAGAAAGTTTCACGAACAGATTTCAATGAAACTTTGCCTATCATCTCCCCTCCACATTCCCACTTTGCTGCACAGATGTGGTGGTTCCAACATGCACGGTGCTTCTGTTATAACAAACTGTTTCGATTTCCATGAATTGAGCTTTCACTATGAACGCACTGTTAGCCAATAACTAAAATGCGTTTTCTCAGCAAATGCACTACTGAATTTTCGTGAAACTCGGGGTACATTCTCTTTTCTTCATTCCCACTCTGCTACCAACATCTGAGCTCTCTCTCTTCAGGTTTTATAAACAAGCCCCTTCTAAACAAGCTCTTGCAGTAGTCTAACGTGCAGTGTGAAAAGTGTGAAAAGGGCTGAAATTGAAGTTGCTTTTCTGAGAAAGTTTCAAGAATGGATTTCAATGAAACTTTGCCTATCATCTCCCCTCCACATTCCCACTTTGCTGCGCAGATGTGGTGGTTCCACCATGCACGGTGCTCCTGTTATAAGAAACTGTTTCAATTTGCATGAATTGAGCTTTCCCTATGAACGCACTGTTAGGCAATAACTAAAATGCGTTTTCTGAGCAAATGCACGACTCAATTATCGTGAAACTCGGGGCTCATTCTCTTTTCCTCATGCCCTCTCTGCTCTCAACATCTGAGCTTTCTACCTCAAGGTTTTCTGTACAAGCCCCTTTTGTATTGCTGTTGCAGGTCTCTAACGTGCAGATTGAAAAGGGCTGAAATTGAAGTTGCTTTTCTGAGAAAGTTTCACGAATGGATTTCAATGAAACTTTGCCTATCGTCTCCCCTACACATTCCCACTTTGCTGCGCTGATGTGGTGGTTCCACCATGCACGGTGCTTCTGTTATAACAAACTGTTTCGATTTGCATGAATTGAGCTTTCCCTATGAACGCACTGTTAGGCAGTAACTTAAATGCGTTTTCTGAGCAAATGCACGATTGAAATTTCGTGAAACTCGGGGTACTTCCCCTTTTCTTCATTCCAACTCTCTTGCAAAATTCTGAGCTCCCTCTCCTCAGGTTTTCTAAACAAGCCCCTTATGTATTGCTCTTGCAGTAGTCTAACGTGCTGTGTGAAAAGGGCTGAAATTGAAGTTGCTTTTCTGAGAAAGACGAATGGATTTCAATGAAACTTTGCCTATCATCTCCCCTCCACATTCCCACTTTGCTGCGCAGATGTGGTGGTTCCACCATGCACGGTGCTTCTGTTATAACAAACTGTTTCGATTTGCATGAATTGAGCTTTCCCTATGAACGCACTGTTACCAATAACTAAAATGCGTTTTCTGAGCAAATGCACGACTAAATTTTTGTGAAACTCGGGGTACTATCTCTTTTCTTCATTCCCACTCTGCTGCCAACATCTGAGCTCTCTCTCTTCAGGTTTTCTAAACAAGCCCCTTATGTATTGCTCTTGCAGTAGTCTAACGTGCAGTGTGAAAAGTGTGAAAAGGGCTGAAATTTAAGTTGCTTTTCTGAGAAAGTTTCACGAATGGATTTCAATGAAACTTTGCCTATCTTCTCCCCTCCACATTCCCACTTTGATGCACAGATGTGGTGGTTCCAGCATGCACTGTGATAGTGTTATAACAAACTGTTTCGATTTGCATGAATTGAGCTTTCCCTATGAACGCACTGTTAGGCAGTAACTAAAATGCGTTTTCTGAGCAAAAGCACGACTCATTATTCGTGAAACTCGGGGTTCATTCTCTTTTCCTCATGCCCTCTCTGCTCCCAACATCTGAGCTGTCTACCTCAAGGTTTTCTGTACAAGCCCCTTTTGTATTGCTGTTGCAGGTTCTTAACGTGCAGATTGAAAAGGGCTGAAATTGAAGTTGCTTTTCTGAGAAAGACGAACGGATTTCAATGAAACTTTGCCTATCATCTCCCCTCCACTTTCCCACTTTGCTGTGCAGATGTGGTGGTTACACCATGCAAACTACTTCTGTTAAAACAAAGTGTTTCGATTTGCATGAATTGAGCTTTCCCTATGAACGCACTGTTAGCCAATAACTAAAATGCGTTTTCTGAGCAAATGCAAGACTGAAGTTTCGTGAATCTCGGGGTACTTCCTCTTTTCTTCATTCCCACTCTGTTGCAAAAATCTGAGCTCTCTCTCTTCAGGTTTCCTAAACAATCCCCTTATGTATTTCTCTTGCAGTAGTCTAACGTGCAGTGTGAAATGGGCTGAAATTGAAGTTGCTTTTCTGAGAAAGTTTCACGAATGGATTTCAATGAAACTTTGCCTAATCTCTGCCCTCCACATTCCCACTTTGCTGCGCCGATGTGGTGGTTACACCATGCACGGTGCTTCTGTTATAACAAACTGTTTCGATTTGCATGAATTGAGCTTTCCCTATGAACACACTGTTACCAATAACTAAAATGCGTTTTCTGAGCAAATGCACGACTGAATTTTTGTGAAACTCGGGGTAATTTCTCTTTTCTTCATTCCCACTCCGCTGCCAACATCTGAGCTCTCTCTCTTCAGGTTTTCTAAACAAGCCGCTTATGTATTTCTCTTGCAGTAATCTAACGTGCAGTGTGAAAAGTGTGAAAAGGGCTGAAATTGAAGTTGCTTTTCTGAGAAAGTTTCACGAATGGATTTCAATGAAACTTTGCCTATCATCTCCCCTCCACATTCCCACTTTGCTGCGCAGATGTGGTGGTTCCACCATGCACTGTGCTTCTGTTATAGCAAACTGTTTCGATTTGCATGAATTGAGCTTTCCCTATGAACGCACTGCAATAACTAAAATGCGTTTTCTGAGCAAATACACGACTCAATATTCGTGAAACTCGGGGTTCATTCTCTTTTCCCCATGCCCTCTCTGCTCCCAACATCTGAACTTTCTATCTCAAGGTTTTCTGTACAAGCCCCTTTTGTATTGCTGTTGCAGTTCTCTAACGTGCAGATTGAAAATGGCTGAAATTGCAGTTTCTTTTCTGAGAAAGTTTCACGAATAGATTTCAATGAAACTTTGCCTATCATCTCCCCTCCACATTCCCACTTTGCTGCACAGATGTGGTGGTTCCAACATGCACGGTGTTTCTGTTATAACAAACTGTTTCGATTTGCATGAATTGAGCTTTCCCTATGAACAAACTGTTAGGGAATAACTAAAATGCGTTTTCTGAGCAAATGCAAGATTGAAGTTTTGTGAATCTCGGGGTACTTCCTCTTTTCTTCATTCCCACTCTGTTGCAAAAATCTGAGCTCTCTCTCTTCAGGTTTCCTAAACAAGCCCCTTATGTATTGCTCTTGCAGTAGTCTAACGTGCAGTGTGAAAAGGACTGAAATTGATGTTGCTTTTCTGAGAAAGTTTCACGAATGGATTTCAATGAAACTTTGCCTATCGTCTCCCCTCCACATTCCCACTTTGCTGCCCTGATATGGTGGTTCCACCATGCACGGTGCTTCTGTTATAACAAACTGTTTCGATTTGCATGAATTGAGCTTTCCCTATGAACGCACTGTCAGGCAGTAACTAAAATGCGTTTCCTGAGCAAATGCATGACTGAATTTTCATGAAACTCGGGGTACATTCTCTTTTCCTCATGCCCTCTCTGCTCGCAACATCTGAGCATTCTATCTCAAGGTTTTCTGGACAAGCCCCTTCTAAACAAGCTCTTGCAGTAGTCTAACGTGCAGTGCGAAAAGTGTGAAAAAGGCTGAAATTGAAGTTGCTTTTCCGAGAAAGTTTCACGAATAGATTTCAATGAATCATTGCCTATCATCTCCCCTCCACATTCCCACTTTGCTGCACAGATGTGGTGGTTCCACCATGCACGGTGCTTCTGTTATAACAAACTGTTTCTATTTCCATGAGTTGACCTTTCCCTATGAACACACTGTTAGCCAATAACTAAAATGCCTTTTCTGAGCAAATGCACGACTTAATTTTCCTGAAACTCGGGATACTTTCTCTTTTCATCATTCCCACTCTGCTGCCAACATCTGAGCTCTCTCTCTTCAGTTTTTCTAAACAAGCCTCTTATGTATTGCTCTTGCACTAGTCTAACGTGCAGTGTGAAAAGTGTGAAAAGAGCTGAAATTGAAGTTGCTTTTCTGAGGAAGTTTCACGAATGGATTTCAATGAAACTTTGCCTATCATCTCCCCTCCACATTCCCACTTTGCTGCGCAGATGTGGTGGTTCCACCATGCACGGTGCTTCTGTTATAACAAACTGTTTCGATTTGCATGAATTGAGCTTTCCTTATGAACACACTGTTAGGCAATAACTAAAATCCGTTTTCTCAGCAAATGCACGACTGAATTTTCGTGAAACTCGGGGTACATTCTCTTTTCCTCATTCCCACTCTGCTGCCAACATCTGAGCTCTCTCTCTTCAGGTTTTCCAAACAAGCCCCTTATGTATTGCTCTTGCAGTAGTCTAACGTGCAGTGTGAAAAGGGCTGAAATTGAAGTTGCTTTTCTGAAAAAGTTTCACGAATGGATTTCAATGAAACTTTGCCTATCATCTCCCCTCCACATTCCCACTTTGCTGCGCAGATGTGGTGGTTCCACCATGCACGGTGCTTCTGTTATAACAAACTTTTCGCTTTGCATGAATTGAGCTTTCCCTATGAACGCACTGTTAGGCAGTAACTTATATGCGTTTTCTGAGCAAATGCACGGCTTAATTTTCGTGAAACTCAGGGTACTTTCTCTTTTCTTCATTCCCACTCTGCTGCCAACATCTGAGCTCCCTCTCCTCAGGTTTTCCAAACAAGCCCCTTATGTATTGCTCTTGCAGTAGTCTAACGTGCAGTGTGAAAAGGGCTGAAATTGAAGTTGCTTTTCTGAGAAAGATTCACGAATGGATTTCAATGAAACTTTGCCTATCCTCTCCCCTCCACATTCCCACTTTGCTGCGCCGATGTGGTGGTTCCACCATGCACGGTGCTTCTGTTATAACAAACTGTTTCGCTTTGCATGAATTGAGCTTTCCCTATGAACGCACTGGTAGGCAGTAACTTAAATGCGTTTTCTGAGCAAATGCACGACTGAATTTTTGTGAAACTCAGGGTACTTTCTCTTTTCTTCATTCCCACTCTGCTGCCAACATCTGAGCTCTCTCTCTTCAGGTTTTCCAAACAAGCCCCTTATGTATTGCTCTTGCAGTAGTCTAACGTGCAGTGTGAAAAGGGCTGAAATTGAAGTTGCTTTTCTGAGAAAGTTTCACGAATGGATTTCAATGAAACTTTGCCTATCATCCCCCCTCCACATTCCCACTTTGCTGCGCAGATGTGGTGGTTCCACCATGCACGGTGCTTCTGTTATAACAAACTGTTTCGCTTTGCATGAATTGAGCTTTCCCTATGAACGGACTGTTAGGCAGTAACTTAAATGCGTTTTCTGAGCAAATGCACGACTGAATTTTCCTGAAACTTGGGTACTTTCTCTTTTCTTCATTCCCACTCTGCTGCCAACATCTGAGCTGTCTACCTCAAGGTTTTCTGTACAAGCCCCTTTTGTATTGCTGTTGCAGGTTCTTAACGTGCAGATTGAAAAGGGCTGAAATTGAAGTTGCTTTTCTGAGAAAGACGAATGGATTTCAATGAAACATTGCCTATCATCTCCCCTCCACTTTCCCACTTTGCTGTGCAGATGTGGTGGTTACACCATGCAAACTACTTCTGTTAAAACAAAGTGTTTCGATTTGCATGAATTGAGCTTTCCCTATGAACACACTGTTAGGGAATAACTAAAATGCGTTTTCTGAGCAAATGCAACACTGAAGTTTCGTGAATCTCGGGGTACTTCCTCTTTTCTTCATTCCCACTCTGTTGCAAAAATCTGAGCTCTCTCTCTTCAGGTTTCCTAAACAATCCCCTTATGTATTTCTCTTGCAGTAGTCTAACGTGCAGTGTGAAATGGGCTGAAATTGAAGTTGCTTTTCTGAGAAAGTTTCACGAATGGATTTCAATGAAACTTTGCCTAATCTCTCCCCTCCACATTCCCACTTTGCTGCGCTGATGTGGTGGTTCCACCATGCACGGTGCTTCTGTTATAACAAACTGTTTCGATTTGCATGAATTGAGCTTTCCCTATGAACGCACTGTTAGGCAGTAACTTAAATGCGTTTTCTGAGCAAATGCACGACTGAATTTTCGTGAAACTCGGGGTACTTTCTCTTTTCTTCATTCCCACTCTGCTGCCAACATCTGGGCTCTCTCTCTTCAGGTTTTCCAAACAAGCCCCTTATGTATTGCTCTTGCAGTAGTCTAGCGTGCAGTGTGAAAAGGGCTGAAATTGAAGTTGCTTTTCTGAGAAAGTTTCACGAATGGATTTCAATGAAACTTTGCCTATCATCTCCCCTCCACATTCCCACTTTGCTGCGCAGATGTGGTGGTTCACCATGCACGGTGCTTCTGTTATAACAAACTGTTTCGCTTTGCATGAATTGAGCTTTCCCTATGAGCGCACTGTTAGGCAGTAACTTAAATGCGTTTTCTGAGCAAATGCACGACTGAATTTTCGTGAAACTCGGGGTACTTTCTCTTTTCTTCATTCCCACTCTGCTGCCAACATCTGAGCTCTCTCTCTTCAGGTTTTCCAAACAAGCCCCTATGTATTGCTCTTGCAGTAGTCTATCGTGCAGTCTGAAAAGGGCTGAAATTGAAGTTGCTTTTCTGAGAAAGTTTCACGAATAGATTTCAATGAAACTTTGCCTATCATCTCCCCTCCACATTCCCACTTTGCTGCGCAGATGTGGTGGATCCACCATGCACGGTGCTTCTGTTATAACAAACTGTTTCGATTTGCATGAATTGAGCTTTCCCTATGAACACACTGTTAGGAAAAAACTAAAATGCGTTTACTCAGCAAATGCACGACTGAATTTTCGTGAAACTCGAGGTACTTCCTCTTTTCCTCATTCCCACTCTGCTGCCAACCTCTGAGCTCTCTCTCTCCAGGTTTTCTAAACAAGCCCCTTATCTATTGCTCTTCTAGTAGTCTAACGTGCAGTGTGAAAAGGGCTTAAATTGAAGTGGCTTTTCTGAGAAAGTTTCACGAATAGATTTCAATGAAACTTTGCCTATCATCTCCCCTCCACATTCCCACTTTGCTGCACAGATGTGGTGGATCCACCATGCACGGTGCTTCTGTTATAACAAACTGTTTCGATTTTCATGAATTGAGCTTTCCCTATGAATGCACTGTTAGGCAGGAACTAACATGCGTTTCCTGAGCAAATGCACGACTCCACTTTCGTGAAACTCGGGGTACATTCTCTTTTCCTCATGCCCTCTCTGCTCCCAACATCTGAGCATTCTCCCTCAAGGTTTTCTGTACAAGACCATTTTGTATTTCTGTTGCAGGGCTCTAACATGCAGATTGAAAAGGGCTGAAATTTAAGTTGCTTTTCTGAGAAAGTTTCACGAATGGATTTCAATGAAACTTTGCCTATCATTTCCCCTCCATATTCCCACTTCGCTGCGCCCATGTGGTGGTTCCACCATGGACGATGCTTCTGTTATAACAAATTGTTTCAATTAGCATGAATTGGCTTTCCGTATGAACGCACTCTTAGGTAGTAACTAAAATGTGTTTCCTAAGCAAATGCACGACTCAATTTTCGTGGAACTCGGGGTACGATCTCTTATCCTCATGTGCTCTCTGCTCCCAACATCTGAGGATTCTATCTCAACGTTTTCTGGACAATCCCCTTTTTTGTTGCTGTTGCAGGACTCTTATATGCAGATTGATAAAGGCTGAAATTGAAGTTGCTTTTCTGAGAAAGTTTCACGAATGGATTTCAATGAAACATTGCCTATCATCTCCCCTCCACATTCCCACTTTGCTGTGCAGATGTGGTGGATCGACCATGCACGGTGCTTCTGTTATAACAAACTGTTTTGATTTGCATGAATTGAGCTTTCTCTATGAACACACTGTTAGGCAATAACTAAAATGTGTTTACGCAGCAAATGCACGACTGAATTATCGTGAAACTCGGGGTACTTTCTCTTTTCCTCATTCCCACTCTGCTGCCAACCTCTGAGCTCTCTCTCTCCAGGTTTTCTAAACAAGCCCCTTATCTATTGCTCTTGCAGTAGTCTAACGTGCAGTGTGAAAAGGGCTGAAATTGAAGATTCTTTTCTGAGAAAGTTTCAAGAACGGATTTCAATGAAACTTTGCCTACCATCTCTCCTCCACATTCCCACTTTCCTGTGCAGATGTCGTGGTTCCACCATGCACGGTCCTTCTGTTATAGCAAACAGTTTCGATTTGCATGAATTGAGCTTTCCCTATGAACGCACTAATAGGCAGTAACTAAAATGCGTTTTCTGAGCAAATGCACGACTCAATTCTCGTGTAACTCGGGGTACATTCTCTTTTCCTCATATCCTATCTTCTCCCAACATCTGCGCTGTCTACCTCAAGGTTTTCTGCACAAGCCCCTTTTGTATTGCTGTTGCAGGTCTCTAACGTGCAGATGAAAAGGGCTGAAATTGAAGTTGCTTTTCTGAGAAAGTTTCACGGATGGATTTCAATGAAACTTTGACTATCATCTCCCCTCCACATTCCCACTTTGCTGTGCAGATGTGTTGGTTCCACCATGCAAACTACTTCTGTTAAAACAAACTGTTTCGATTTGCCTGAATTGAGCTTTCCCTATGAACGCACTGTTAGGCAATAATTAAAATGCTTTTTCTGAGCAAATGCACGACTGAATTTTCGTGAAACTCGGGGAACTTTCTCTTTTCTTCATTCCCACTCTGCTGCCAACATCTGAGCTCTCTCTCTTCAGGTTTTCTAAACAAGCCCCTTATGTATTGCTCTTGCAGTGGTCTCACGTGCAGTGTGAAAAGTGTGAAGAGGGCTGAAATTGAAGTTGCTTTCCTGAGAAAGTTTCACGAATGGATTTTAATGAAATTTTCCCTTTCATCTCCCCTCCACATTCCCACTTTGCTGCGCAGAAGTGGTGGTTCCATCATGCACGGTGCTTCTGTTATAACAAACTGTTTCGATTTGCATGAATTGAGCTTTACCTATGAACGTACTCCTAGGCAGTAACTAAAATGCGTTTTCTGAGCAAATGCACGACTGAATTTTCGTGAAACTCGGGGGACATTCTCTTTTCCTCATGCCCTCTCTGCTCCCAACGTCTGAGCTTTCTACCTCAAGGTTTTCTGTACAAGACCCTTTTGTATTTCTGTTGCAGGACTCTAACGTGCAGATTGAAAAGGGCTGAAATTTAAGTTGCTTTTCTGAGAAAGTTTCACGAATGGATTTCAATGAAAGTTTGCCTATCATCTCCCCTCCACATTCCCACTTTGCTGCGCTGATGTGGTGGTTCCACCATCCACGGTGCTTCTGTTATAACAAACTGTTTCGATTTGCATGAATTGAGCTTTCCCTATGAACGCATTGTTAGGCAGTAACTTAAATGCGTTTTCTGAGCAAATGCACGATTGAAATTTCGTGAAACTCGGGGTACTTCCCCTTTTCTTCATTCCAACTCTCTTGCAAAATTCTGAGCTCCCTCTCCTCAGGTTTTCTAAACAAGCCCCTTATGTATTGCTCTTGCAGTAGTCTAACGTGCTGTGTGAAAAGGGCTGAAATTGAACTTGCTTTTCTGAGAAAGACGAATGGATTTCAATGAAACTTTGCCTATCATCTCCCCTCCACATTCCCACTTTGCTGCGCAGATGTAGTGGTTCCACCATGCACGGTGCTTCTGTTATAACAAACTGTTTCGATTTGCATGAATTGAGCTTTCCCTATGAACGCACTGTTACCAATAACTAAAATGTGTTTTCTGAGCAAATGCACGACTAAATTTTTGTGAAACTCGTGGTACTATCTCTTTTCTTCATTCCCACTCTGCTGCCAACATCTGAGCTCTCTCTCTTCAGGTTTTCTAAACAAGCCCCTTATGTATTGCTCTTGCAGTAGTCTAACGTGCAGTGTGAAAAGTGTGAAAAGGGCTGAAATTTAAGTTGCTTTTCTGAGAAAGTTTCACGAATGGATTTCAATGAAACTTTGCCTATCATCTCCCCTCCACATTCCCACTTTGATGCACAGATGTGGTGGTTCCAGCATGCACTGTGATAGTGTTATAACAAACTGTTTCGATTTGCATGAATTGAGCTTTCATTATGAACGCACTGTTAGGCAGTAACTAAAATGCGTTTTCTGAGCAAATGCACGACTCAATATTAGTGATACTCGGAGTTCATTCTCTTTTCCTCATGCCCTCTCTGCTCCCAACATCTGAGCTGTCTACCTCAAGGTTTTCTGTACAAGCCCCTTTTGTATTGCTGTTGAAGTTCTCTAACGTGCAGATTGAAAAGGGCTGAAAATGCAGTTGCTTTTCTGAGAAAGTTTCTCGAATGGATTTCAATGAAACTTTGCCTATTATATCCCCTCCACATTCCCACTTTGCTGCGCAAATGTGGTGGTTCCTCCATGCACGGTCCTTCTGTTATAACAAACTGTTTCGCTTTGCATGAATTGAGCTTTCCCTATGAACGCACTGTTAGGCAGTAATTTAAATGCGTTTTCTGAGCAAATGCACGACTGAATTTTCGTGAAACTCGGGGTACTTTCTCTTTTCTTCATTCCCACTCTGCTGCCAACATCTGAGCTCTCTCTCTTCAGGTTTTCCAAACAAGCCCCTTATGTATTGCTCTTGCAGTATTCTAACGTGCAGTGTGAAAAGGGCTGAAATTGAAGTTGCTTTTCTGAGAAAGTTTCACGAATGGATTTCAATGAAACTTTGCCTAATCTCTCCCCTCCACATTCCCACTTTGCTGCGCTGATGTGGTGGTTCCACCATGCACGGTGCTTCTGTTATAACAAACTGTTTCGATTTGCATGAATTGAGCTTTCCCTATGAACACACTGTTACCAATAACTAAAATGCGTTTTCTGAGCAAATGCACGACTGAATTTTTGTGAAACTCGGGGTAATTTCTCTTTTCTTCATTCCTACTCCGCTGCCAACATCTGAGCTCTCTCTCTTCTGGTTTTCTAAACAAGCCCCTTATGTATTTCTCTTGCAGTAATCTAACATGCAGTGTGAAAAGTGTGAAAAGGGCTGAAATTGAAGTTGCTTTTCTGAGAAAGTTTCACGAATGGATTTCAATGAAACTTTGCCTATCATCTCCCCTCCACATTCCCACTTTGCTGCGCAGATGTGGTGGTTCCACCATGCATGGTGCTTCTGTTATAGCAAACTGTTTCGATTTGCATGAATTTAGCTTTCCCTATGAACGCACTGCAATAACTAAAATGCGTTTTCTGAGCAAATACACGACTCAATATTCGTGAAACTCGGGGTTCATTCTCTTTTCCCCATGCCCTCTCTGCTCCCAACATCTGAACTTTCTATCTCAAGGTTTTCTGTACAAGCCCCTTTTGTATTGCTGTTGCAGTTCTCTAACGTGCAGATTGAAAATGGCTGAAATTGCAGTTTCTTTTCTGAGAAAGTTTCACGAATAGATTTCAATGAAACTTTGCCTATCATCTCCCCTCCACATTCCCACTTTGCTGCACAGATGTGGAGGTTCCAACATGCACGGTGCTTCTGTTATAATAAACTGTTTCGATTTCCATGAATTGAGCTTTCACTATGAACGCACTGTTAGCCAATAACTAAAATGCGTTTTCTGAGCAAACGCACGACTGAATTTTCGTGAAACTCGGGGTACATTCTCTTTTCTTCATTCCCACTCTGCTGCCAACATCTGAGCTCTCTCTCTTCAGGTTTTATAAACAAGCCCCTTCTAAACAAGCTCTTGCAGTAGTCTAACGTGCAGTGTGAGAAGTGTGAAAAGAGCTGAAATTGAAGTTGCTTTTCTGAGAAAGATTCAAGAATGGATTTCAATGAAACTTTGCCTATCATGTCCCCTCGACTTTCCCAATTTGCTGTGCAGATGTGGTGGTTACACCATGCAAACTACTTCTGTTAAAACAAAGTGTTTCGATTTGCATGAATTGAGCTTTCCCTCTGAACACACTGTTAGGAAATAACTAAAATGCGTTTTCTGAGCAAATGCAAGACTGAAGTTTCGTGAATCTCGGTGTACTTCCTCTTTTCTTCATTCCCACTCTGTTGCAAAAATCTGAGCTCTCTCTCTTCAGGTTTCCTAAACAAGCCCCTTATGTATTGCTCTTGCAGTAGTCTAACGTGCAGTGTGAAAAGGACTGAAATTGAAGTTGCTTTTCTGAGAAAGTTTCACGAATGGATTTCAATGAAAATTTGCCTATCATCTCCCCTCCACATTCCCACTTTGCTGCGCAGATGTGGTGGTTCCACCATGCACGGTGCTTCTGTTATAACAAACTGTTTCGCTTTGCATGAATTGAGCTTTCCCTATGAACGCACTGTTAGGCAGTAACTTAAATGCGTTTTCTGAGCAAATGCATGACTGAATTTTCCTGAAACTCGGGGAACTTTCTCTTTTCTTCATTCCCACTCTGCTGCCAACATCTGAGCTCTCTCTCTTCAGGTTTTCTGGACAAGCCCCTTATGTATTGCTCTTGCAGTAGTCTAACGTGCAGTGTGAAAAAGGCTGAAATTGAAGTTGCTTTTCTGAGAAAGTTTCACGAATGGATTTCAATGAAACTTTGCCTATCATCTCCCCTCCACATTTCCACTTTGCTGTGCAGATGTGGTTGTTCCACCATGCACGGTGCTTCTGTTATAACAAACTGTTTCGCTTTGCATGAATTGAGCTTTCCCTATGAACGCACTGTTAGGCAGTAACTTAAATGCGTTTTCTGAGCAAATGCACGACTGAATTTTCGTGAAACTGGGGGTACTTTCTCTTTTCTTCATTCCCACTCTGCTGCCAACATCTGAGCTCTCTCTCTTCAGGTTTTCCAAACAAGCCCCTTATGTATTGCTCTTGCAGTAGTCCAACGTGCAGTGTGAAAAGGGCTGAAATTGAAGTTGCTTTTCTGAGAAAGTTTCACGAATGGATTTCAATGAAACTTTGCCTATCATCTCCCCTCCACATTCCCACTTTGCTGCTCCGATGTGGTGGTTCCACAATACACGGTGCTTCTGTTATAAGAAACTGTTTCAATTTGCATGAATTGAGCTTTCCCTATGAACGCACTCTTAGGCAATAACTAAAATGCGTTTTCTGAGCAAATGCACGACTCAATTTTCGTGAAACTCAGGGCTCATTCTCTTTTCCTCATGACGTCTCAGCTCCCAACATCTGAGCTTTCTACCTCAAGGTTTTCTGTACAAGTCCCTTTTGTATTGCTGTTGCAGGTCTCTAACGTGCAGATTCAAAAGGGCTGAAATTGAAGTTGCTTTTCCGAGAAAGTTTCACGAATGGATTTCAATGAAACTTTGCCTATCATCTCCCCTCCACATTCCCACTTTGCTGCGCAGATGTGGTGGTTCCACCATGCACGGTGCTTCTGTTATAGCAAACTGTTTCGATTTGCATGAATTGAGCTTTCCCTATGAATGCACTGCAATAACTAAAATGCGTTTTCTGAGCAAATACATGACTCAATATTCGTGAAACTCGGGGTTCATTCTCTTTTCCCCATGCCCTCTCTGCTCCCAACATCTGAACTTTCTATCTCAAGGTTTTCTGTACAAGCCCCTTTTGTATTGCTGTTGCAGTTCTCTAACGTGCAGATTGAAAATGGCTGAAATTGCAGTTTCTTTTCTGAGAAAGTTTCACGAATAGATTTCAATGAAACTTTGCCTATCATCTCCCCTCCACATTCCCACTTTGCTGCACAGATGTGGTGGTTCCAACATGCACGGTGTTTCTGTTATAACAAACTGTTTCGATTTCCATGAATTGAGCTTTCACTATGAACGCACTGTTAGCCAATAACTAAAATGCGTTTTCTCAGCGAATGCACTACTGAATTTTCGTGAAACTCGGGGTACATTCTCTTTTCTTCTTTCAGACTCTGCTGCCAACATCTGAGCTCTCTCTCTTCAGGTTTTATAAACAAGCCCCTTCTAAACAAGCTCTTGCAGTAGTCTAACGTGCAGTGTGAAAAGTGTGAAAAGGGCTGAAATTGAAGTTGCTTTTCTGAGAAAGTTTCAAGAATGGATTTCAATGAAACTTTGCCTATCATCTCCCCTCCACTTTCCCACTTTGCTGTGCAGATGTGGTGGTTACACCATGCAAACTACTTCTGTTAAAACAAAGTGTTTCGATTTGCATGAATTGAGCTTTCCCTATGAACAAACTGTTAGGGAATAACTAAAATGCGTTTTCTGAGCAAATGCAAGATTGAAGTTTCGTGAATCTCGGGGTACTTCCTCTTTTCTTCATTCCCACTCTGTTGCAAAAATCTGAGCTCTCTCTCTTCAGGTTTCCTAAACAAGCCCCTTATGTATTGCTCTTGCAGTAGTCTAACGTACAGTGTGAAAAGGACTGAAATTGAAGTTGCTTTTCTGAGAAAGTTTCACGAATGGATCTCAATGAAAATTTGCCTATCGTCTCTCCTCCACATTCCCACTTTGCTGCCCTGATATGGTGGTTCCACCATGCACGGTGCTTCTGTTATAACAAACTGTTTCGATTTGCATGAATTGAGCTTTCCCTATGAACGCACTGTCAGGCAGTAACTAAAATGCGTTTCCTGAGCAAATGCATGACTGAATTTTCATGAAACTCGGGGTACATTCTCTTTTCCTCATGCCCTCTCTGCTCTCAACATCTGAGCTTTCTACCTCAAGGTTTTCTGTACAAGCCCCTTTTGTATTGCTGTTGCAGGTCTCTAACGTGCAGATTGAAAAGGGCTGAAATTGAAGTTGCTTTTCTGAGAAAGTTTCACGAATGGATTTCAATGAAACTTTGCCTATCGTCTCCCCTACACATTCCCACTTTGCTGCGCTGATGTGGTGGTTCCACCATGCACGGTGCTTCTGTTATAACAAACTGTTTCGATTTGCATGAATTGAGCTTTCCCTATGAACGCACTGTTAGGCAGTAACTTAAATGCGTTTTCTGAGCAAATGCACGATTGAAATTTCGTGAAACTCGGGGTACTTCCCCTTTTCTTCATTCCAACTCTCTTGCAAAATTCTGAGCTCCCTCTCCTCAGGTTTTCTAAACAAGCCCCTTATGTATTGCTCTTGTAGTAGTCTAACGTGCTGTGTGAAAAGGGCTGAAATTGAAGTTGCTTTTTGAGAAAGACGAATGGATTTCAATGAAACTTTGCCTATCATCTCCCCTCCACATTCCCACTTTGCTGCGCAGATGTGGTGGTTCCAACATGCACGGTGCTTCTGTTATAACAAACTGTTTCGATTTGCATGAATTGAGCTTTCCCTATGAACGCACTGTCAGGCAGTAACTAAAATGCGTTTCCTGAGCAAAAGCATGACTGAATTTTCATGAAACTCGGGGTACATTCTCTTTTCCTCATGCCCTCTCTGCTCGCAACATCTGAGCATTCTATCTCAAGGTTTTCTGGACAAGCCCCTTCTAAACATGCTCTTGCAGTAGTCTAACGTGCAGTGTGAAAAGTGTGAAAAAGGCTGAAATTGAAGTTGCTTTTCCGAGAAAGTTTCACGAATAGATTTCAATGAATCTTTGCCTATCATCTCCCCTCCACATTCCCACTTTGCTGCACAGATGTGGTGGTTCCACCATGCACGGTGCTTCTGTTATAACAAACTGTTTCGATTTCCATAAGTTGACCTTTCCCTATGAACACACTGTTAGCCAATAACTAAAATGCGTTTTCTGAGCAAATGCACGACTTAATTTTCCTGAAACTCGGGATACTTTCTCTTTTCATCATTCCCACTCTGCTGCCAACATCTGAGCTCTCTCTCTTCAGGTTTTCTAAACAAGCCTCTTATGTATTGCTCTTGCAGTAGTCTAACGTGCAGTGTGAAAAGTGTGAAAAGAGCTGAAATTGAAGTTGCTTTTCTGAGGAAGTTTCACGAATGGATTTCAATGAAACTTTGCCTATCATCTCCCCTCCACATTCCCACTTTGCTGCGCAGATGTGGTGGTTCCACCATGCACGGTGCTTCTGTTATAACAAACTGTTTCGCTTTGCATGAATTGAGCTTTCCCTATGAACGCACTGTTAGGCAGTAACTTAAATGCGTTTTCTGAGCAAATGCACGACTGAATTTTCGTGAAACTCGGGGTACTTTCTCTTTTCTTCATTCCCACTCTGCTGCCAACATCTGAGCTCTCTCTCTTCAGGTTTTCCAAACAAGCCCCTTATGTATTGCTCTTGAAATAGTCTAACGTGCAGAGTGAAAAGGGCTGAAATTGAAGTTGCTTTTCTGAGAAAGTTTCACGAATGGATTTCAATGAACTTTGCCTATCATCTCCCCTCCACATTCCCACTTTGCTGCGCAGATGTGGTGGTTCCTCCATGCATGGTGCTTCTGTTATAACAAACTGTTTCGCTTTGCATGAATTGAGCTTTCCCTATGAACGCACTGTTAGGCAGTAACTTAAATGCGTTTTCTGAGAAAATGCACGACTGAATTTTCGTGAAACTCGGGGTACTTTCTCTTTTCTTCATTCCCACTCTGCTGCCAACATCTGAGCTCTCTCTCTTCAGGTTTTCCAAACAAGCCCCTTATGTATTGCTCTTGCAGTAGTCTAACGTGCAGTGTGAAAAGGGCTGAAATTGAAGTTGCTTTTCTGAGAAAGTTTCACGAATAGATTTCAATGAAACTTTGCCTAATATCTCCCCTCCACATTCCCACTGTGCTGCGCAGATGTGGTGGTTCCACCATGCACAGTGCTTCTGTTATAACAAACTGTTTCGCTTTGCATGAATTGAGCTTTCCCTATGAACGCACTGTTAGGCAGTAACTTAAATGCGTTTTCTGAGCAAATGCACGACTGAATTTTCGTGAAACTCGGGGTACTTTCTCTTTTCTTCATTCCCACTCTGCTGCCAACATCTGAGCTCTCTCTATTCAGGTTTTCCAAACAAGCCCCTTATGTATTGCTCTTGCAGTAGTCTAACGTGCAGTGTGAAAAGGGCTGAAATTGAAGTTGCTTTTCTGAGAAAGTTTCACGAATGGATTTCAATGAAACTTTGCCTATCATCTCCCCTCCACATTCCCACTTTGCTGCGCAGATGTGGTGGTTCCTCCATGCACGGTGCTTCTGTTATAACAAACTGTTTCGTTTTGCATGAATTGAGCTTTCCCTATGAACGCACTGTTAGGCAGTAACTTAAATGCGTTTTCTGAGCAAATGCACGACTGAATTTTCGTGAAACTCGGGGTACTTCCTCTTTTCTTCATTCCCACTCTGCTGCCAACATCTGAGCTCTCTCTCTTCAGGTTTTCCAAACAAGACCCTTATGTATTGCTCTTGCAGTAGTCTATCGTGCAGTGTGAAAAGGGCTGAAATTGAAGTTGCTTTTCTGAGAAAGTTTCACGAATGGATTTCAATGAAACTTTGCCTATCGTCTCCCCTCCACATTCCCACTTTGCTGCGCAGATGTGGTGGTTCCACCATGCACGGTGCTTCTGTTGTAACAAACTGTTTCGCTTTGCATGAATTGAGCTTTCCCTATGAACGCACTGTTAGGCAGTAACTTAAATGCGTTTTCTGAGCAAATGCACGACTGAATTTTCCTGAAACTCGGGGTACTTTCTCTTTTCTTCATTCCCACTCTGCTGCCAACATCTGAGCTCTCTCTCTTCAGGTTTTCTGGACAAGCCTCTTATGTATTGCTCTTGCAGTAGTCTAACGTGCAGTGTGAAAAGGGCTGAAATTGAAGTTGCTTTTCTGAGAAAGTTTCACGAATGGATTTCAATGAAACTTTGCCTATCATCTCCCCTCCACATTCCCCCTTTGCTGCGCAGATGTGGTGGTTCCACCATGCACGGTGCTTCTGTTATAACAAACTGTTTCTATTTCCATGAGTTGACCTTTCCCTATGAACACACTGTTAGCCAATAACTAAAATGCCTTTTCTGAGCAAATGCACGACTTAATTTTCCTGAAACTCGGGATACTTTCTCTTTTCATCATTCCCACTCTGCTGCCAACATCTGAGCTCTCTCTCTTCAGGTTTTCTAAACAAGCCCCTTATGTATTGCTCTTGCAGTAGTCTAACGTGCAGTGTGAAAAGTGTGAAAAGAGCTGAAATTGAAGTTGCTTTTCTGAGGAAGTTTCACGAATGGATTTCAATGAAACTTTGCCTATCATCTCCCCTCCACATTCCCACTTTGCTGCGCAGATGTGGTGATTCCACCATGCACGGTGCTTCTGTTATAAGAAACTGTTTCAATTTGCATGAATTGAGCTTTCCCTATGAACGCACTGTTAGGCAATAACTAAAATGCGTTTTCTGAGCAAATGCACGACTCAATTATCTTGAAACTCGGGGCTCATTCTCTTTTCCTCATGCCCTCTCTGCTCTCAACATCTGAGCTTTCTACCTCAAGGTTTTCTGTACAAGAACCTTTTGTATTGCTGTTGCAGGTCTCTAACGTGCAGATTGAAAAGGGCTGAAATTGAAGTTGCTTTTCTGAGAAAGTTTCACGAATGGATTTCAATGAAACTTTGCCTATCGTCTCCCCTCCACATTCCCACTTTGCTGCGCTGATGTGGTGGTTCCACCATGCACGGTGCTTCTGTTATAACAAACTGTTTCGATTTGCATGAATTGAGCTTTCCCTATGAACGCACTGTTAGGCAGTAACTTAAATGCGTTTTCTGAGCAAATGCACGATTGAAATTTCGTGAAACTCGGGGTACTTCCTTTTTTCTTCTTTCCAACTCTCTTGCAAAATTCTGAGCTCGCTCTCCTCAGGTTTTCTAAACAAGCCCCTTATGTATTGCTCTTGTAGTAGTCTAACGTGCTGTGTGAAAAGGGCTGAAATTGAAGTTGCTTTTCTGAGAAAGACGAATGGATTTCAATGAAACTTTGCCTATCATCTCCCCTCCACATTCCCACTTTGCTGCGCAGATGTGGTGGTTCCACCATGCACGGTGCTTCTGTTATAACAAACTGTTTCGATTTGCATGAATTGAGCTTTCCCTATGAACGCACTGTTACCAATAACTAAAATGCGTTTTCTGAGCAAATGCACGACTAAATTTTTGTGAAACTCGGGGTACTATCTCCTTTCTTCATTCCCACTCTGCTGCCAACATCTGAGCTCTCTCTCTTCAGGTTTTCTAAACAAGCCCCTTATGTATTGCTCTTGCAGTACTCTAACGTGCAGTGTGAAAAGTGTGAAAAGGGCTGAAATTTAAGTTGCTTTTCTGAGAAAGTTTCACAAATGGATTTCAATGAAACTTTGCCTATCATCTCCCCTCCACATTCCCACTTTGATGCACAGATGTGGTGGTTCCAGCATGCACTGTGATAGTGTTATAACAAACTGTTTCGATTTGCATGAATTGAGCTTTCATTATGAACGCACTGTTAGGCAGTAACTAAAATGCGTTTTCTGAGCAAATGCACGACTCAATATTAGTGATAATCGGAGTTCATTCTCTTTTCCTCATGCCCTCTCTGCTCCCAACATCTGAGCTGTCTATCTCAAGGTTTTCTGTACAAGCCCCTTTTGTATTGCTGTTGCAGGTTCTTAACGTGCAGATTGAAAAGGGCTGAAATTGAAGTTGCTTTTCTGAGAAAGACGAATGGATTTCAATGAAACATTGCCTATCATCTCCCCTCCACTTTCCCACTTTGCTGTGCAGATGTGGTGGTTACACCATGCAAACTACTTCTGTTAAAACAAAGTGTTTCGATTTGCATGAATTGAGCTTTCCCTATGAACACACTGTTAGGGAATAACTAAAATGCGTTTTCTGAGCAAATGCAACACTGAAGTTTCGTGAATCTCGGGGTACTTCCTCTTTTCTTCATTCCCACTCTGTTGCAAAAATCTGAGCTCTCTCTCTTCAGGTTTCCTAAACAATCCCCTTATGTATTTCTCTTGCAGTAGTCTAACGTGCAGTGTGAAATGGGCTGAAATTGAAGTTGCTTTTCTGAGAAAGTTTCACGAATGGATTTCAATGAAACTTTGCCTAATCTCTCCCTTCCACATTCCCACTTTGCTGCGCTGATGTGGTGGTTCCACCATGCACGGTGCTTCTGTTATAACAAACTGTTTCGATTTGCATGAATTGAGCTTTCCCTATGAACACACTGTTACCAATAACTAAAATGCGTTTTCTGAGCAAATGCACGACTGAATTTTTGTGAAACTCGGGGTAATTTCTCTTTTCTTCATTCCCACTCCGCTGCCAACATCTGAGCTCTCTCTCTTAAGGTTTTGTAAACAAGCCCCTTATGTATTTCTCTTGCAGTAGTCTAACGTGCAGTGTGAAAAGTGTGAAAAGGGCTGAAATTGAAGTTGCTTTTCTGAGAAAGTTTCACGAATGGATTTCAATGAAACTTTGACTATCATCTCCCCTCCACATTCCCACTTTGCTGTGCAGATGTGTTGTTTCCACCATGCAAACTACTTCTGTTAAAACAAACTGTTTCGATTTGCCTGAATTGAGCTTTCCCTATGAACGCACTGTTAGGCAATAAGTAAAATGCGTTTTCTGAGCAAATGCACGACTGAATTTTCGTGAAACTCGGGGAACTTTCTCTTTTCTTCATTCCCACTCTGCTGCCAACATCTGAGCTCTCTCTCTTCAGGTTTTCTAAACAAGCCCCTTATGTATTGCTCTTGCAGTGGTCTCACGTGCAGTGTGAAAAGTGTGAAGAGGGCTGAAATTGAAGTTGCTTTCCTGAGAAAGTTTCACGAATGGATTTTAATGAATTTTTCCCTATCATCTCCCCTCCACATTCCCACTTTGCTGCGCAGAAGTGGTGGTTCCATCATGCACGGTGCTTCTGTTATAACAAACTGTTTCGATTTGCATGAATTGAGCTTTACCTATGAACGTACTGTTAGGCAGTAACTAAAAAGCGTTTTCTGAGCAAATGCACGACTGAATTCTCGTGAAACTCGGGGGACATTCTCTTTTCCTCATGCGCTCTCTGCTCCCAACGTCTGAGCTTTCTACCTCAAGGTTTTCTGTACAAGACCCTTTTGTATTTCTGTTGCAGGACTCTAACGTGCAGATTGAAAAGGGCTGAAATTTAAGTTGATTTTCTGAGAAAGTTTCACGAATGGATTTCAATGAAAGTTTGCCTATCATCTCCCCTCCACATTCCCACTTTGCTGTGCAGATGTGGTGGATCCACCATCCACGGGGCTTCTGTTATAACAAACTGTTTCGATTTGCATGAATTGAGCATTCCCTATGAACACACTGTTAGGAAATAACTAAAATGCGTTTACTCAGCAAATGCACGACTGAATTTTCGTGAAACTCGAGGTACTTCCTCTTTTCCTCATTCCCACTCTGCTGCCAACATCTGAGCTCTCTCTCTTCAGGTTTTCTAAACAAGCCCCTTATGTATTGCTCTTGAAGTGGTCTCACGTGCAGTGTGAAAAGTGTGAAGAGGGCTGAAATTGAAGTTGCTTTCCTGAGAAAGTTTCACGAATGGATTTTAATGAATTTTTCCCTATCATCTCCCCTCCACATTCCCACTTTGCTGCGCAGAAGTTGTGGTTCCATCATGCACGGTGCTTCTGTTATAACAAACTGTTTCGATTTGCATGAATAAGCTTTACCTATGAACGTACTGTTAGGCAGTAACTAAAATGCGTTTTCTGAGCAAATGCACGACTGAATTCTCGTGAAACTCGGGGGACATTCTCTTTTCCTCATGCCCTCTCTGCTCCCAACGTCTGAGCTTTCTACCTCAAGGTTTTCTGTACAAGACCCTTTTGTATTTCTATTGCAGGACTCTAACGTGCAGATTGAAAAGGGCTGAAATTTAAGTTGCTTTTCTGAGAAAGTTTCACGAATGGATTTCAATGAAACTTTGCCTATCATTTCCCCTCCATATTCCCACTTCCCTGCGCCCATGTGGTGGTTCCACCATGGACGGTGCTTCTGTTATAACAAATTGTTTCAATTAGCATGAATTGGCTTTCCCTATGAACGCACTGTTAGGTAGTAACTAAAATGCGTTTCCTAAGCAAATGCACGACTCAATTTTCGTGGAACTCGGGGTACGATCTCTTTTCCTCATGCGCTCTCTGCTCCCAACATCTGAGGATTCTATCTCAACGTTTTTTGGACAATCCCCTTTTTTGTTGCTGTTGCAGGACTCTTACATGCAGATTGATAAAGGCTGAAATTGAAGTTGCTTTTCTGAGAAAGTTTCACGAATGGATTTCAATGAAACACTGCCTATCATCTCCCCTCCACATTCCCACTTTGCTGTGCAGATGTGGTGGATCGACCATGCACGGTGCTTCTGTTATAACAAACTGTTTTGATTTGCATGAATTGAGCTTTCTCTATGAACACACTGTTAGGCAATAACTAAAATGTGTTTACTCAGCAAATGCACGACTGAATTATCGTGAAACTCGGGGTACTTTCTCTTTTCCTCATTCCCACTCTGCTGCCAACCTATGAGCTCTCTCTCTCCAGGTTTTCTAAACAAGCCCCTTATCTATTGCTCTTGCAGTAGTCTAACGTGCAGTGTGAAAAGGGCTGAAATTGAAGATTCTTTTCTGAGAAAGTTTCAAGAACGGATTTCAATGAAACTTTGCCTATCATCTCCCCTCCACATTCCCACTTTGCTGCGCAGATGTGGTGGATCCACCATGCACGGTGCTCCTGTTATAACAAACTGTTTCGATTTCCATGAATTGAGCTTTCCCTATGAATGCACTGTTAGGCAGGAACTAACATGCGTTTTCTGAGCAAATGCACGACTCCACTTTCGTGAAACTCGGGGTACATTCTCTTTTCCTCATGCCCTCTCTGCTGCCAACATCTGAGCATTCTATCGCAAGGTTGTCTGTACAAGCACCTTTTGTATTGCTGTTGCAGGTATCTAACGTGCAAATGAAAAGGCCTGAAATTGAAGTTGCTTTTCTGAGAAAGTTTCACGAATGGATTTCAATGAAACTTTGCCTATCATTTCCCCTCCATATTCCCACTTCCCTGCGCCCATGTGGTGGTTCCAACATGGACGGTGCTTCTGTTATAACAAATTGTTTCCATTAGCATGAATTTGCTTTCCCTATGAACGCACTGTTAGGTAGTAACTAAAATGCGTTTCCTAAGCAAATGCACGACTCAATTTTCATGGAACTCGGGGTACAATCTCTTTTCCTCATGCGCTCTCTGCTCCCAACATCTGAGGATTCTATCTCAACGTTTTGTGGACAATCCCCTTTTTTGTTGCTGTTGCAGGACTCTTACATGCAGATTGATAAAGGCTGAAATTGAAGTTGCTTTTCTGAGAAAGTTTCACGAATGGATTTCAATGAAACACTGCCTATCATCTCCCCGCAACATTCCCACTTTGCTGTGCAGATGTGGTGGATCGACCATGCACGGTGCTTCTGTTATAACAAACTGTTTTGATTTGCATGAATTGAGCTTTCTCTATGAACACACTGTTAGGCAGTAACTAAAATGCGTTTACTCAGCAAATGCACGACTGAATTATCGTGAAATTCGGGGTACTTTCTCTTTTCCTCATTCCCACTCTGCTGCCAACGTCTGAGCTCTCTCTCTCCAGGTTTTCTAAACAAGCCCCTTATGTATTGCTCTTGCAGTAGTCTAACGTGCAGTGTGAAAAGGGCTGAAATTGAAGTTGCTTTTCTGAGAAAGTTTCACGAATGGATTTCAATGAAACTTTGCCTATCATCTCCCCTCCACATTCCCACTTTCCTGCGCAGATGTGGTGGTTCCACCATGCACGGTGCTTCTGTTATAACAAACTGTTTCGATTTGCATGAATTGAGCTTTCCCTATGAACGCACTGTTTGGTAGTAACTAAAACGGGTTTTGTGAGCAAATGCCCGACTCAATTTTCGTGAAACGCAGGGTACATTCTCTTTTCCTCGTGCCCTCTCTGCTCCCAACATCTTAGCTGTCTACCTCAAGGTTTTCTTTTCAAGCCCCTTTTGTATTGCTGTTGCAGGTCTCTAACGTGCAGATGAAAAGGGCTGAAATTGAAGTTGCTTTTCTGAGAAAGTTTCACGAATGGATTTCAATGAAACTTTGCCTATCATCTCCCCTCCACATTCCCACTTTGCTGCGCAGATGTGGTGGTTCCTCCATGCACGGTGCTTCTGTTAAAACAAACTGTTTCGCTTTGCATGAATTGAGCTTTCCCTATGAACGCACTGTTAGGCAGTAACTTAAATGCGTTTTCTGAGCCAATGCACTACTGTATTTTCGTGAAACTCGGGATACTTTCTCTTTTCTTCATTCCCACTCTGCTGCCAACATCTGAGCTCTCTCTCTTCAGGTTTCCAAACAAGCCCCTTATGTATTGCTCTTGCAGTAGTCTAACGTGCAGTGTGAAAAGGGCTGAAATTGAAGTTGCTTTTCTGAGAAAGTTTCACGAATGGATTTCAATGAAACTTTGCCTATCATCTCCCCTCCACATTCCCACTTTGCTGCGCAGAAGTGGTGGTTCCATCATGCACGGTGCTTCTGTTATAACAAACTGTTTCGATTTGCATGAATTGAGCTTTACCTATGAACGTACTGTTAGGCAGTAACTAAAATGCGTTTTCTGAGCAAATGCACGACTGAATTCTCGTGAAACTCGGGGTACATTCTCTTTTCCTCATGCCCTCTCTGCTCCCAACGTCTGAGCTTTGTACCTCAAGTTTTTCTGTACAAGACCCTTTTGTATTTCTTTTGCAGGTCTCTAACGTGCAGATTGAAAAGGGCTGAAATTGAAGTTGCTTTTCTGAGAAAGATTCACGAATGGATTTCAATGAAAGTTTTCCTATCATCTCCCCTCCACATTCCCACTTTGCTGTGCAGATGTGGTGGATCCACCATGCACGGTGCTTCTGTTATAACAAACTGTTTCGATTTGCATGAATTGAGCTTTCCCTATGAACACACTGTTAGGAAATAACTAAAATGCGTTTACTCAGCAAATGCACGACTGAATTTTCGTGAAACTCGAGGTACTTCCTGTTTTCCTCATTCCCACTCTGCTGCCAACCCATGAGCTCTCTCTCTCCAGGTTTTCTAAACAAGCCCCTTATCTATTGCTCTTCTAGTAGTCTAACGTGCAGTGTGAAAAGGGCTGAAATTTAAGTGGCTTTTCTGAGAAAGTTTCACGAATGGATTTCAATGAAACTTTGTCTATCATCTCCCCTCCTCATTCCCACTTTGCTGCGCAGATGTGGTGGATCCACCATGCACGGTGCTTCTGTTATATCAAACTGTTTCGATTTCCATGAATTGAGCTTTCCCTATGAATGCACTGTTAGACAGTAACTAACTTGCGTTTTCTGAGCAAATGCACGACTCCACTTTCGTGAAACTCGGGGTACATTCTCTTTTCCTCATGCCCTCTCTGTTCCCAACATCTGAGCATTCTATCGCAAGGTTGTCTGTACAAGCACCTTTTGTATTGCTGTTGCAGGTATCTAACGTGCAAATGAAAAGGCCTGAAATTGAAGTTGCTTTTCTGAGAAAGTTTCACGAATGGATTTCAATGAAACTTTGCCTATCATTTCCCCTCCATATTCCCACTTCGCTGCGCCCATGTGGTGGTTCCACCATGGACGGTGCTTCTGTTATAACAAATTGTTTCAATTAGCATGAATTGGCTTTCCCTATGAACGCACTGTTAGGTAATAACTAAAATGCGTTTCCTAAGCAAATGCACGACTCAATTTTCGTGGAACTCGGGGTACAATCTCTTTTCCTCATGCGCTCTCTGCTCCCAACGTCTGAGCATTCTATCTCAAGGTTTTCTGGACAATCCCCTTTTTTGTTGCTGTTGCAGGACTCTTACATGCACATTGATAAAGGCTGAAATTGAAGTTGCTTTTCTGAGAAAGTTTCACGAATGGATTTCAATGAAACTTTGCCTATCATCTCCCCTCCACATTCCCACTTTGATGCACAGATGTGGTGGTTCCAGCATGCACTGTGATAGTGTTATAACAAACGGTTTCCATTTGCATGACTTGAGGTTTCCCTATGAACACACTGTTAGGCAATAACTAAAATGCGTTTACTCAGCAAATGCACGACTGAATTTTCGTGAAACTCGAGGTACTTTCTCTTTTCCTCATTCCCACTCTGCTGCCAACCTCTCGGCTCTCTCTCTCCAGGTTTTCTAAACAATCCCCTTATGTATTGCTCTTGCAGTTATCTAACTTGCAGTGTGAAAAGGGCTGAAATTGAAGTGGCTTTTCTGAGAAAGTTTCTCAAATGGATTTCAATGAAACTTTGCCTATCATCTCCCCTCCACATTCCCACTTTGCTGCGCAGATGTGGTGGATCCACCATGCACGGTACTTCTGTTATAACAAACTGTATCGATTTGCATGAATTGAGCTTTCCCTATGAACGCACTGTTAGGAAGTAACTAACATGCGTTTTCTGAGCAAATGCACGACTCCATTTTCGTGAAACTTGGGGTACATTCTCTTTTCCTCATGCCCTCTCTGCTCACAACATCTGAGCATTCTATCGCAAGGTTGTCTGTATAAGCCCCTTTTGTATTGCTGTTGCAGGTCGCTAACGTGCAGATGAAAAGGGCTGAAATTGAAGTTGCTTTTCTGAGAAAGTTTCACGAATGGATTTCAATGAAACTTTGCCTATCACCTGCCCTCCACATTCCCACTTTGCTGTGCCCATGTGGTGGCTCCAACATGCACGGTGCTTCTGTTATAACAAACTTTCGATTTGCATGAATTGAGCTTTCCCTATGAACGCACTGTCAGGCAGTAACTAAAATGCGTTTCCTGAGCAAATGCATGACTGAATTTTCATGAAACTTGGGGTACATTCTCATTTCCTCATGCCCTCTCTGCTCACAACATCTCAGCCTTCTATCTCAAGGTTTTCTGGACAATCCCCTTTCGTGTTGCTGTTGCAGGTCTCTAACGTGCAGTGTGAAAAGGGCTGAAATTTAAGTGGCTTTTCTGAGAAAGTTTCACGAATGGATTTCAATGAAACTTTGTCTATCATCTCCCCTCCACATTCCCACTTTGCTGCGCAGATGTGGTGGATCCACCATGCACGGTGCTTCTGTTATGACAAACTGTTTCGATTTACATGAATTGAGCTTTCCCTATGAACACACTGTTAGGCCTTAAATGAATGCGTTTTTTCAGCAAATGCACGAATGAATTTTCGGGAAACTCGGGATACTTTCTCTTTTCCTCATTCCCACTCTCCTGCCAACACCTGAGCTCTCTCTCTTCAGGTTTTCTAAACAAGCCCCTTATGTACTGCTCTTGCAGTAGTCTAACGTGCAGTGTGAAAAGTGTGAAAAGGCTGAAATTTAAGATGCTTTTCTGAGAAAGTTTCACGAATGGATTTCAATGAAACTTTGCCTATCATCTCCCCTCTACATTCCCACTTTGCTGTGCAGATGTGGTGGTTCCACCATGCACGGTGCTTCTGTTATAACAAACTGTTTCGATTTGTATGAATTGAGCTTTCCCTATGAACACACTTTTAGTCAGTAACTAAAATGCGTTTTCTGAGCAAATGAACGACTCAATATTCGTGAAACTCGGGGTTCATTCTCTTTTCCTCATGCCCTCTCTGCTCCCAACATCTGAGCTGTCTACTTCAAGGTTTTCTGTACAAGCCCCTTTTATATTGCTGTTGCAGATCTCTAACGTGCAGATTGAAAAGGGCTGAAATTGAAGTTGCTTTTCCGAGAAAGTTTCAAGAATGGATTTCATTGAAACTTTGCCTATCATCTCCCCTCCTCTTTCCCACTTTGCTGTGCAGATGTGGTGGTTCCACCATGCACGGTGCTTCTGTTATAACAAACTGCTTCGATTTGCATCAGTTGAGCTTTCCCTATGAACACACTGTTAGCCAATAACTAAAATGTGTTTTCTGAGCAAATGCACGACTGAATTTTCATGAAACTCAGGGTACTTTCTCTTTTCATCATTCCAACTCTGCTGCCAACATCTGAGCTCTCTCTCTTCAGGTTTTCTAAACAAGCCCCTTATGTATTGCTCTTGCAGTAGTCTAACGTGCAGTGTGAAAAGTGTGAAAAGGGCTGAAATTGAAGTTGCTTTTCTGAGAAAGTTTCACGAATGGATTTCAATGAAACTTTGCCTATCATCTCCCCTCCACATTCCCACTTTGCTGCTCCGATGTGGTGGTTCCACAATACACGGTGCTTCTGTTATAAGAAACTGTTTCAATTTGCATGAATTGAGCTTTCCCTATGAACGCACTCTTAGGCAATAACTAAAATGCGTTTTCTGAGCAAATGCACGACTCAATTTTCGTGAAACTCAGGGCTCATTCTCTTTTCCTCATGACGTCTCAGCTCCCAACATCTGAGCTTTCTACCTCAAGGTTTTCTGTACAAGTCCCTTTTGTATTGCTGTTGCAGGTCTCTAACGTGCAGATTCAAAAGGGCTGAAATTGAAGTTGCTTTTCCGAGAAAGTTTCACGAATGGATTTCAATGAAACTTTGCCTATCATCTCCCCTCCACATTCCCACTTTGCTGCACCGATCTGGTGGTTCCACCATGCACGGTGCTTCTGTTATAACAAACTGTTTCGATTTGCATGCATTTAACTTTCCCTGTGAACGCACTGTTAGGCAGTAAATTAAATGCGTTTTCTGAGCAAATGCACGACTCAATTTTCGTGAAACTCGGGATTCATTCTCTTTTCCTCATGCCCTCTCTGCTCCCAACATCTGAGCTGTCTACCTCTAGGTTTTCTGTACAAGCCCCTTTTTTTATTGCTGTTGCAGGCCTCTAACGTGCAGATTGAAAAGGGCTGAAATTGAAGTTGCTTTTCTGAGAGAGTTTCACGAATGGATTTCAATGAAACTTTGCCTATCATCTCCCCTCCATATTCCCACTTTGCTGTGCAGATGTGGTGGTTCCACCATGAAAAGTGCTTCTGTTATAACAAACTGTTTCGATTTGCATGAATTGAGCTTTCCCTATGAACGCACTGTTAGGCAGTAACTTAAATGCGTTTTTGAGCAAATGCACGACTGAAATTTCGTGAAACTCGGGGTACTTCCCCTTTTCTTCCTTCCAACTCTCTTGCAAAAATCTGAGCTCCCTCTCTTCAGGTTTTCTAATCAAGCCCCTTATGTATTGCTCTTGCAGTAGTCTAACGTGCTGTGTGAAAAGGGCTGAAATTGAAGTTGCTTTTCTGAGAAAGATGAATGGATTTCAATGAAACTTTGCCTATCATCTCCCCTCCACATTCCCACTTTGCTGCGCAGATGTGGTGGTTCCACCATGCATGGTGCTTCTGTTATAACAAACTGTTTCGATTTGCATGAATTGAGCTTTCCCTATGAACGCACTGCTACCAATAACTAAAATGCGTTTTCTGAGCATATGCACGACTGAATTTTTGTGAAACTCGGGGTACTTTCTCTTTTCTTCATTCCCACTCTGCTGCCAACATCTGAGCTCTCTCTCTTCAGGTTTTCTAAACAAGCCCACTATGTATTGCTCTTGCAGTAGTCTAACGTGCAGTGTGAAAATTGTGAAAACGGCTGAAATTTAAGTTGCTTTTCTGAGAAAGTTTCACGAATGGATTTCAATGAAACTTTGCATATCATCTCCCCTCCACATTCCCACGTTGCTGTGCAGATATGGTGGTTCCACCATGCACGGTGCTTCTGTTAAAACAAAGTGTTTTGATTTGCATGAATTGAGCCTTCCCGATGAACGCACTTTAGGCAGTAACTAAAATGCGTTTTCTAAGCAAACGCTCGACTCAATTTTCGTTTCACTCGGGTACATTCTCTTTTCCTCAGGCCCTCTCTGCTCCCAACATCTGAGCTGTCTACCTCAAGGTTTTCTGTACAAGCCCCTTTTGTATTGCTGTTGCAGGTCTCTAACGTGCAGATTGAATAGGGCTGAAATTGAAGTTGCTTTTCTGAAAAAGTTTCACGAATGGATTTCAATGAAACTTTGCCTATCATCTCACCTCCACATTCCCAATTTGCTGTGCAGACGTGGTGGTTCCAGATGCAAACTACTTCTGTTAAAACAAACTGTTTCGAATTGCATGAATTGAGCTTTCTCTATGTACGCACTGTTAGGCAATAACTAAAATGCATTTTCAGAGAAAATGCACGACTCAATTTTCGTGAAACACGGGGTTCATTCGCTTTTCCTCATACCCTCTTAGCTCCCAACATCTGAGCTTTCTACCTCATGGTTTTCTGTACAAGCCCCTTTTGTATTGCTCTTGCAGGTCGCTAATGTGCAGATGAAAAGGGCTGAAATTGAAGTTGCTTTTGTGAGAAAGTTTCACGAATGGATTTCAATGAAACTTTGCCTATCACCTCCCCTCCACATTCCCACTTTTCTGTGCCCATGTGGTGGCTCCAACATGCACGGTGCTTCTGTTATAACAAACTTTCGATTTGCATGAATTGAGCTTTCCCTATGAACGCACTATCAGGCAGTGACTAAAATGCGTTTCCTGAGCAAATGCATGACTGAATTTTCATTAAACTTGGGGTACATTCTCTTTTCCTCATGCCCTCTCTGCTCGCAACATCTGAGCATTCTATCTCAAGGTTTTCTGGACAAGCCCCTTTGGTGTTGCTGTTGCAGGTCTCTAACGTGCAGATGAAAAGGGCTGAAATTGAAGTTGCTTTTCTGAGAAAGTTTCACGAATGGATTTCAATGACACTTTGCCTATCATCTCCCCTCCACATTCCCACTTTGCTGTGCAGATGTGGTGGTTCCACCATGCACGGTGCTTCTGTTATGACAAACTGTTTCGATTTACATGAATTGAGCTTTCCCTATGAACACACAGTTATTCCTTAAATAAATGCGTTTTCTCAGCAAATGCACGAATGAATTTTCGTGAAACTCGGGGTACATTCTCTTTTCCTCATGCCTCTCTGCTCTCTACATCTGAGCTTTCTACCTAAAGGTTTTCTGTACAAGCCGCTTTTGTATTGCTCTTGCAGTGGTCTCACGTGCAGTGTGAAAATAGTGAAGAGGGCTGGAATTGAAGTTGCTTTCCTGAGAAAGTTTGACGAATGGATTTCAATGAAACTTTGCCTAATCTCTCCCCTCCACATTCCCACTTTGCTGCGCTGATGTGGTGTTTCCATCATGCACGGTGCTTCTGTTATAACAAACTGTTTCGATTTGCATGAATTGAGCTTTCCCTACGAACGCACTGTTAGGCAATAACTAAAATGCGTTTTCTGAGCAAATGCACGACTCAATATTCGTGAAACTCGGGGTTCATTCTCTTTTCCTCATGCCCTCTTAGCTCCCAACATCTGAACTTTCTATCTCAAGGTTTTCTATACAAGCCCCTTTTTTATTGCTGTTGCAGTTCTCTAACGTGCAGATTGAAAATGGCTGAAATTGCAGTTTCTTTTCTGAGAAAGTTTCACGACAGATTTCAATGAAACTTTGCCTATCATCTCCCCTCCACATTCCCACTTTGCTGCACAGATGTGGTGGTTCCAACATGCACGGTGCTTCTGTTATAACAAACTGTTTCGATTTCCATGAATTGAGCTTTCACTATGAACGCACTGTTAGCCAATAACTAAAATGCGTTTTCTCAGCAAATGCACGACTGAATTTTCGTGAAACTCGGGGTACATTCTCTTTCCTTCATTCCCACTCTGCTGCCAATATCTGAGCTCTCTCTCTTCACGTTTTATAAACAAGCCCCTTCTAAACAAGCTCTTGCAGTAGTCTAACGTGCAGTGTGAAAAGTGTGAAAAGGGCTGAAATTGAAGTTGCTTTTCTGAGAAAGTTTCAAGAATGGATTTCAATGAAACTTTGCCTATCATCTCCCCTCCACTTTCCCACTTTGCTGTGCAGATGTGGTGGTTATACCATGCAAACTACTTCTGTTAAAACAAAGTGTTTCAATTTGCATGAATTGAGCTTTCCCTATGAACAAACTGTTAGGGAATAACTAAAATGAGTTTTCTGAGCAAATGCAAGATTGAAGTTTCGTGAATCTCGGGGTACTTCCTCTTTTCTTCATTCCCACTCTGTTGCAAAAATCTGACCTCTCTCTCTTCATGTTTCCTAAACAAGCCCCTTATGTATTGCTCTTGCAGTAGTCTAACGTGCAGTGTGAAACGGACTGAAATTGAAGTTGCTTTTCTGAGAAAGTTTCACAAATGGATTTCAATGAAACTTTGCCTATCGTCTCCCCTCCACATTCCCACTTTGCTGCCCTGATGTGGTGGTTCCACCATGCACGGTGCTTCTGTTATAGCAAACTGTTTCGATTTGCATGAATTGAGCTTTCCCTATGAACGCACTGCAATAACTAAAATGCGTTTTCTGAGCAAATACACGACTCAATATTCGTGAAACTCGGGGTTCATTCTCTTTTCCTCATGCCCTCTCTGCTCCCAACATCTGAACTTTCTATCTCAATGTTTTCTGTACAAGCCCCTTTTGTATTGCTGTTGCAGTTCTCTAACGTGCAGATTGAAAATGGCTGAAATTGCAGTTTCTTTTCTGAGAAAGTTTCACAAATAGATTTCAATGAAACTTTGCCTATCATCTCCCCTCCACTTTCCCACTTTGCTGTGCAGATGTGGTGGTTACACCATGCAAACTACTTCTGTTAAAACAAAGTGTTTCGATTTGCATGAATTGAGCTTTCCCTATGAACAAACTGTTAGGGAATAACTAAAATGCGTTTTCTGAGCAAATGCAAGATTGAAGTTTCGTGAATCTCGTGGTACTTCCTCTTTTCTTCATACCAACTCTGTTGCAAAAATCTGAGCTCTCTCTCTTCAGGTTTCCTAAACAAGCCCCTTATGTATTGCTCTTGCAGTAGTCTAACGTGCAGTGTGAAAAGGACTGAAATTGACGTTGCTTTTCTGAGAAAGTTTCACGAATGGATTTCAATGAAACTTTGCCTATCGTCTCCCCTCCACATTCCCACTTTGCTGCCCTGATGTGGTGGTTCCACCATGCACGGTGCTTCTGTTATAACAAACTGTTTGGATTTGCATGAATTGAGCTTTCCCTATGAACGCACTATCAGGCAGTAACTAAAATGCGTTTCCTGAGCAAATGCATGAATTAATTTTCCTGAAACTCGGGGTACATTCTCTTTTCCTCATGCGCTCTCTGCTCGCAACATCTGAGCATTCTATCTCAAGGTTTTCTGGACAAGCCCCTTCTAAACAAGCTCTTGCAGTAGTCTAACGTGCAGTGTGAAAAGTGTGAAAAAGGCTGAAATTGAAGTTGCTTTTCCGAGAAAGTTTCACGAATAGATTTCAATGAATCTTTGCCTATCATCTCCCCTCCACATTCCCACTTTGCTGCACAGATGTGGTGGTTCCACCATGCACGGTGCTTCTGTTATAACAAACTGTTTCGATTTCCATGAGTTGACCTTTCCCTATGAACACACTGTTAGCCAATAACTAAAATGCGTTTTCTGAGCAAATGCACGACTTAATTTTCCTGAAACTCGGGATACTTTCTCTTTTCATCATTCCCACTCTGCTGCCAACATCTGAGCTCTCTCTCTTCAGTTTTTCTAAACAAGCCTCTTATGTATTGCTCTTGCACTAGTCTAACGTGCAGTGTGAAAAGTGTGAAAAGAGCTGAAATTGAAGTTGCTTTTCTGAGGAAGTTTCACGAATGGATTTCAATGAAACTTTGCCTATCATCTCCCCTCCACATTCCCACTTTGCTGCGCAGATGTGGTGGTTCCACCATGCACGGTGCTTCTGTTATAAGAAACTGTTTCAATTTGCATGAATTGAGCTTTCCCTATGAACGCACTGTTAGGCAATAACTAAAATGCGTTTTCTGAGCAAATGCACGACTCAATTATCGTGAAACTCGGGGCTCATTCTCTTTTCCTCATGCCCTCTCTGCTCTCAACATCTGAGCTTTCTACCTCAAGGTTTTCTGTACAAGCCCCTTTTGTATTGCTGTTGCAGGTCTCTAACGTGCAGATTGAAAAGGGCTGAAATTGAAGTTGCTTTTCTGAGAAAGTTTCACGAATGGATTTCAATGAAACTTTGCCTATCGTCTCCCCTCCACATTCCCACTTTGTTGCGCTGATGTGGTGGTTCCACCATGCACGGTGCTTCTGTTATAACAAACTGTTTCGATTTGCATGAATTGAGCTTTCCCTATGAACGCACTGTTAGGCAGTAACTTAAATGCGTTTTCTGAGCAAATGCACGATTGAAATTTCGTGAAACTCGGGGTACTTCCCCTTTTCTTCATTCCAACTCTCTTGCAAAATTCTGAGCTCCCTCTCCTCAGGTTTTCTAAACAAGCCCCTTATGTATTGCTCTTGTAGTAGTCTAACGTGCTGTGTGAAAAGGGCTGAAATTAAAGTTGCTTTTCTGAGAAAGACGAATGGATTTCAATGAAACTTTGCCTATCATCTCCCCTCCACATTCCCACTTTGCTGCGCAGATGTGGTGGTTCCACCATGCACGGTGCTTCTGTTATAACAAACTGTTTCGATTTGCATGAATTGAGCTTTCCCTATGAACGCACTGTTACCAATAACTAAAATGCGTTTTCTGAGCAAATGCACGACTAAATTTTTGTGAAACTCGGGGTACTATCTCCTTTCTTCATTCCCACTCTGCTGCCAACATCTGAGCTCTCTCTCTTCAGGTTTTCTAAACAAGCCCCTTATGTATTGCTCTTGCAGTACTCTAACGTGCAGTGTGAAAAGTGTGAAAAGGGCTGAAATTTAAGTTGCTTTTCTGAGAAAGTTTCACAAATGGATTTCAATGAAACTTTGCCTATCATCTCCCCTCCACATTCCCACTTTGATGCACAGATGTGGTGGTTCCAGCATGCACTGTGATAGTGTTATAACAAACTGTTTCGATTTGCATGAATTGAGCTTTCATTATGAACGCACTGTTAGGCAGTAACTAAAATGCGTTTTCTGAGCAAATGCACGACTCAATATTAGTGATAATCGGAGTTCATTCTCTTTTCCTCATGCCCTCTCTGCTCCCAACATCTGAGCTGTCTACCTCAAGGTTTTCTGTACAAGCCCCTTTTGTATTGCTGTTGCAGGTTCTTAACGTGCAGATTGAAAAGGGCTGAAATTGAAGTTGCTTTTCTGAGAAAGACGAATGGATTTCAATGAAACATTGCCTATCATCTCCCCTCCACTTTCCCACTTTGCTGTGCAGATGTGGTGGTTACACCATGCAAACTACTTCTGTTAAAACAAAGTGTTTCGATTTGCATGAATTGAGCTTTCCCTATGAACACACTGTTAGGGAATAACTAAAATGCGTTTTCTGAGCAAATGCAACACTGAAGTTTCGTGAATCTCGGGGTACTTCCTCTTTTCTTCATTCCCACTCTGTTGCAAAAATCTGAGCTCTCTCTCTTCAGGTTTCCTAAACAATCCCCTTATGTATTTCTCTTGCAGTAGTCTAACGTGCAGTGTGAAATGGGCTGAAATTGAAGTTGCTTTTCTGAGAAAGTTTCACGAATGGATTTCAATGAAACTTTGCCTAATCTCTCCCCTCCACATTCCCACTTTGCTGCGCTGATGTGGTGGTTCCACCATGCACGGTGCTTCTGTTATAACAAACTGTTTCGATTTGCATGAATTGAGCTTTCCCTATGAACACACTGTTACCAATAACTAAAATGCGTTTTCTGAGCAAATGCACGACTGAATTTTTGTGAAACTCGTGGTAATTTCTCTTTTCTTCATTCCCACTCCGCTGCCAACATCTGAGCTCTCTCTCTTAAGGTTTTGTAAACAAGCCCCTTATGTATTTCTCTTGCAGTAGTCTAACGTGCAGTGTGAAAAGTGTGAAAAGGGCTGAAATTGAAGTTGCTTTTCTGAGAAAGTTTCACGAATGGATTTCAATGAAACTTTGACTATCATCTCCCCTCCACATTCCCACTTTGCTGCGCAGATGTGGTGGTTCCACCATGCACGGTGCTTCTGTTATAACAAACTGTTTCGCTTTGCATGAATTGAGCTTTCCCTATGAACGCACTGTTAGGCAGTAACTTAAATGCGTTTTCTGAACAAATGCACAAGTGAATTTTCGTGAAACTCGGGGTATTTCTCTTTTCTTCATTCCCACCCTGCTGCCAACATCTGAGCTCCCTCTCCTCAGGTTTTCCAAACAAGCCCCTTATGTATTGCTCTTGCAGTAGTCTAACGTGCAGTGTGAAAAGGGCTGAAATTGAAGTTGCTTTTCTTAGAAAGATTCACGAATGGATTTCAATGAAACTGTGCCTATCATCTCCCCTCCACATTCCCACTTTGCTGCGCAGATGTGGTGGTTCCATCATGCACGGTGCTTCTGTTATAACAAACTGTTTCGCTTTGCATGAATTGAGCTTTCCCTATGAACGCACTGTTAGGCAGTAACTTAAATGCGTTTTCTGAGCAAATGCACGACTGAATTCTCGTGAAACTCGGGGTACTTTCTCTTTTCTTCATTCCCACTCTGCTGCCAACTTCTGAGCTCTCTCTCTTCAGGTTTTCCAAACAAGCCCCGTATATATTTCTCTTGCAGTAGTCTAACGTGCAGTGTGAAAAGGGCTGAAATTGAAGTTGCTTTTCTGAGAAAGTTTCATGAATGGATTTCAATGAAACTTTGCCTATCATCTCCCCTCCACATTCCCACTTTGCTGCGCAGATGTGGTGGTTCCACCATGCACGGGGCTTCTGTTATAACAAACTGTTTCGCTTTGCATGAATTGAGCTTTCCCTATGAACGCACTGTTAGGCAGTAACTTAAATGCGTTTTCTGAGCAAATGCACGACTGAATTTTCGTGAAACTCGAGGTACTTTCTCTTTTCTTCATTCCCACTCTGCTGCCAACATCTGAGCTCTCTCTCTTCAGGTTTTCCAAACAAGCCCCTTATGTATTGCTCTTGCAGTAGTCTATCGTGCAGTGTGAAAAGTGCTGAAATTGAAGTTGCTTTTCTGAGAAAGTTTCACGAATGGATTTCAATGAAACTTTGCCTATCTTCTGCCCTCCACATTCCCACTTTGCTGCGCAGAAGTGGTGGTTCCATCATGCACGGTGCTTCTGTTATAACAAACTGTTTCGATTTGCATGAATTGAGCTTTACCTATGAACGTACTGTTAGGCAGTAACTAAAATGCGTTTTCTGAGCAAATGCACGACTGAATTCTCGTGAAACTCGGGGGACATTCTCTTTTCCTCATGCCCTCTCTGCTCCCAACGTCTGAGCTTTCTACCTCAAGGTTTTCTGTACAAGACCCTTTTGTATTTCTATTGCAGGACTCTAACGTGCAGATTGAAAAGGGCTGAAATTTAAGTTGCTTTTCTGAGAAAGTTTCACGAATGGATTTCAATGAAACTTTGCCTATCATTTCCCCTCCATATTCCCACTTCCCTGCGCCCATGTGGTGGTTCCACCATGGACGGTGCTTCTGTTATAACAAATTGTTTCAATTAGCATGAATTGGCTTTCCCTATGAACGCACTGTTAGGTAGTAACTAAAATGCGTTTCCTAAGCAAATGCACGACTCAATTTTCGTGGAACTCGGGGTACGATCTCTTTTCCTCATGCGCTCTCTGCTCCCAACATCTGAGGATTCTATCTCAACGTTTTTTGGACAATCCCCTTTTTTGTTGCTGTTGCAGGACTCTTACATGCAGATTGATAAAGGCTGAAATTGAAGTTGCTTTTCTGAGAAAGTTTCACGAATGGATTTCAATGAAACACTGCCTATCATCTCCCCTCCACATTCCCACTTTGCTGTGCAGATGTGGTGGATCGACCATGCACGGTGCTTCTGTTATAACAAACTGTTTTGATTTGCATGAATTGAGCTTTCTCTATGAACACACTGTTAGGCAATAACTAAAATGTGTTTACTCAGCAAATGCACGACTGAATTATCGTGAAACTCGGGGTACTTTCTCTTTTCCTCATTCCCACTCTGCTGCCAACCTATGAGCTCTCTCTCTCCAGGTTTTCTAAACAAGCCCCTTATCTATTGCTCTTGCAGTAGTCTAACGTGCAGTGTGAAAAGGGCTGAAATTGAAGATTCTTTTCTGAGAAAGTTTCAAGAACGGATTTCAATGAAACTTTGCCTATCATCTCCCCTCCACATTCCCACTTTGCTGCGCAGATGTGGTGGATCCACCATGCACGGTGCTCCTGTTATAACAAACTGTTTCGATTTCCATGAATTGAGCTTTCCCTATGAATGCACTGTTAGGCAGGAACTAACATGCGTTTTCTGAGCAAATGCACGACTCCACTTTCGTGAAACTCGGGGTACATTCTCTTTTCCTCATGCCCTCTCTGCTGCCAACATCTGAGCATTCTATCGCAAGGTTGTCTGTACAAGCACCTTTTGTATTGCTGTTGCAGGTATCTAACGTGCAAATGAAAAGGCCTGAAATTGAAGTTGCTTTTCTGAGAAAGTTTCACGAATGGATTTCAATGAAACTTTGCCTATCATTTCCCCTCCATATTCCCACTTCCCTGCGCCCATGTGGTGGTTCCAACATGGACGGTGCTTCTGTTATAACAAATTGTTTCCATTAGCATGAATTTGCTTTCCCTATGAACGCACTGTTAGGTAGTAACTAAAATGCGTTTCCTAAGCAAATGCACGACTCAATTTTCATGGAACTCGGGGTACAATCTCTTTTCCTCATGCGCTCTCTGCTCCCAACATCTGAGGATTCTATCTCAACGTTTTGTGGACAATCCCCTTTTTTGTTGCTGTTGCAGGACTCTTACATGCAGATTGATAAAGGCTGAAATTGAAGTTGCTTTTCTGAGAAAGTTTCACGAATGGATTTCAATGAAACACTGCCTATCATCTCCCCGCAACATTCCCACTTTGCTGTGCAGATGTGGTGGATCGACCATGCACGGTGCTTCTGTTATAACAAACTGTTTTGATTTGCATGAATTGAGCTTTCTCTATGAACACACTGTTAGGCAATAACTAAAATGCGTTTACTCAGCAAATGCACGACTGAATTATCGTGAAACTCGGGGTACTTTCTCATTTCCTCATTCCCACTCTGCTGCCAACGTCTGAGCTCTCTCTCTCCAGGTTTTCTAAACAAGCCCCTTATGTATTGCTCTTGCAGTGGTCTAACGTGCAGTGTGAAAAGGGCTGAAATTGAAGATACTTTTCTGAGAAAGTTTCAAGAACGGATTTCAATAAAACTTTGCCTATCATCTCCCCTCCACATTCCCACTTTCCTGTGCAGATGTGGTGGTTCCACCATGCACGGTCCTTCTGTTATAGCAAACTGTTTCGATTTGCATGAATTGAGCTTTCCCTATGAACGCACTAATAGGCAGTAACTAAAATGCGTTTTCTGAGCAAATGCACGACTCAATTCTCGTGTAACTCGGGGTACATTCTGTTTTCCTCATATCCTATCTTCTCCCAACATCTGCGCTGTCTACCTCAAGGTTTTCTGCACAAGCCCCTTTTGTATTGCTGTTGCAGGTCTCTAACGTGCAGATGAAAAGGGCTGAAATTGAAGTTGCTTTTCTGAGAAAGTTTCACGGATGGATTTCAATGAAACTTTGACTATCATCTCCCCTCCACATTCCCACTTTGCTGTGCAGATGTGTTGGTTCCACCATGCAAACTACTTCTGTTAAAACAAACTGTTTCGATTTGCCTGAATTGAGCTTTCCCTATGAACGCACTGTTAGGCAATAAGTAAAATGCTTTTTCTGAGCAAATGCACGACTGAATTTTCGTGAAACTCGGGGAAATTTCTCTTTTCTTCATTCCCACTCTGCTGCCAACATCTGAGCTCTCTCTCTTCAGGTTTTATAAGGAAGCCCCTTATGTATTGCTCTTGCAGTGGTCTCACGTGCAGTGTGAAAAGTGTGAAGAGGGCTGAAATTGAAGTTGCTTTCCTGAGAAAGTTTCACGAATGGATTTTAATGAATTTTTCCCTATCATCTCCCCTCCACATTCCCACTTTGCTGCGCAGAAGTGGTAGTTCCATCATGCACGGTGCTTCTGTTATAACAAACTGTTTCGATTTGCATGAATTGAGCTTTACCCTTGAACGTACTGTTAGGCAGTAACTAAAATGCGTTTTCTGAGCAAATGCACGACTGAATTCTCGTGAAACTCGGGGGACATTCTCTTTTCCTCATGCCCTCTCTGCTCCCAACGTCTGAGCTTTCTACCTCAAGGTTTTCTGTACAAGCCCCTTTTGTATTTCTGTTGCAGGTCTCTAACGTGCAGATTGTAAAGGGCTGAAATTGAAGTTGCTTTTCTGAGAAAGTTTCACGAATGGATTTCAATGAAAGTTTGCCTATCATCTCCCCTCCACATTCCCACTTTGCTGTGCAGATGTGGTGGATCCACCATGCACGGTGCTTCTGTTATAACAAACTGTTTCGATTTGCATGAATTGAGCTTTCCCTATGAACACACTGTTAGGAAATAACTAAAATGCGTTTACTCAGCAAATGCACGACTGAATTTTCGTGAAACTCGAGGTACTTCCTCTTTTCCTCATTCCCACTCTGCTGCCAACCTCTGAGCTCTCTCTCTCCAGGTTTTCTAAAGAAGCCCCTTATCTATTGCTCTTCTAGTAGTCTAACGTGCAGTGTGAAAAGGGCTGAAATTGAAGTGGCTTTTCTGAGAAAGTTTCACGAATGGATTTCAATGAAACTTTGCCTATCATCTCCCCTCCACATTCCCACTTTGCTGCGCAGATGTGGTGGATCCACCATGCACGGTGCTTCTGTTATAACAAACTGTTTCGATTTCCATGAATTCAGCTTTCCCTATGAATGCACTGTTAGGCAGTAACTAACATGCGTTTTCTGAGCAAATGCACGACTCCACTTTCGGGAAACTCGGGGTACATTCTCTTTTCCTCATGCCCTCTCTGCTCCCAACATCTGAGCATTCTATCGCAAGGTTGTCTGTACAAGCACCTTTTGTATTGCTGTTGCAGGTATCTAACGTGCAAATGAAAAGGCCTGAAATTGAAGTTGCTTTTCTGAGAAAGTTTCACAAATGGATTTCAATGAAACTTTGCCTATCATTTCCCCTCCATATTCCCACTTCACTGCGCCCATGTGGTGGTTCCACCATGGACGGTGCTTCTGTTATAACAAATTGTTTCAATTAGCATGAATTGGCTTTCCCTATGAACGCACTGTTAGGTAGTAACTAAAATGCGTTTCCTAAGCAAATGCACGACTCAATTTACGTGGAACTCGGGGTACAATCTCTTTTCCTCATGCGCTCT